>JANHZU010005935.1:0-12251 GCA_032468055.1 Acrochordus granulatus | reverse complement strand
GGGGATTTATTAGGCGGCTCTGACAGGCCGTACACTCCGGAGTACCTATCCAATGGGGAAAGGGAGGAGGGCACAACCGGCCGGAGTAGGGTATAATTGTGTAAGTATACAATTTCTCCTTAGGTGTGTCCATTGTACCTGCGTGTACTTGGTACACCCATCTTTGCAAAAACGTTAAATAAATGTGTCTGTCTTCATGCTAAACTCTCTAGTTTTATTTTAAGTTGGAAGCTGGGTTGTTTCTAACAAAAGTGTGAATATGCTGAGCAGATTTGTGTCAGGGAATCAAACTGAGGTCAACATATCAGGATTTCTCTGAAGAAATTGCATTCCGGCTGTGGAAAAAGAAGAAGAAAATATACTTCTGTGGGGTACTTGGTGCTCTCTGAGATTCATTGTTTTCTTGCAGATGTTTCATTATCAAAGTAGGTAATAGTTTCAGTGGTAAGAGGGTTTCCTCCCTTTTTATATATTAATGGCTTGCCCTATCAGTGTTGGTGGGAGTGATCTTGGTGGTTCCTCGATTAGGATTTTTACTGTTAGCTTGTTCCTCTGAGTTGGTAGTTCCTTGATTGGGATACTGTTTATTTCTTGATTGTTGGTCTAGTGTTAATCTTGGCATTAATCCTTGCTTATCTGGTTGTTGATTGCTGGGTATTGATTGTCTCTTTTGGAATAATATTTGGCTTGGTCTAAAATGCTTACAGTTTCCTAATTGAACCTATGGATAAGTTTCCCAGCTGAAACTATGAATAACACCCCCCGCAGTCATGACTTCATCATGTCTGCTCCTTGACGTTCGTTCACGGATGTGCTCTTCTAGTCTTCTGCCTGTCTGTCCTACGTAGTGGCTCTTAGAGTCCTTATACTGTATGTTATAGATCACTGAAAACAATAAAGAGATAATTACATCATAAAAACCTCATCTGGAAACACCTGCCTTACATTTTAGCTGCATCTAGTAGAGAAACATGACGTACTAGCTACTCCACCCATGACTGGTAGTACACATTACATGTATTATACAACTTCTCTCCTCTTCCTCTTTACCAACAGGTTCTTTTGCAGAATATCGAGGGAAACCACGTTTTCCCCTCCTGAATTCATCAGTCAAATGAACCTAGTATCTCATGTAAGGAAGGAAATGGTGTTTCTCATGCTCTGAACTTCAGTTATTTGATTATTGCTTGGGGATACATTTGTTTGCTGGAATTCATTTTCAGTATTGCCCATTATTCCTTCCCAGGGATTTACATAAATGCCTTGTATCATTGTTGGTACGCTGAGCATACACAAATTATGATAAGATTCAGGAACCCCATATGAACATTCCTCCTTGAGGATTACAAATTCCCGCAGCTTGTCAACGGCAGTCACATTAATTTTTCTCCTGTTTTGCATTTTCTTATTTCCTGCAAGGCAATAGCCATTTAGATACAGATCAAACATCCTGTGTCAATAAAATAAGACTAAGGAAGAAATCATTTTGTTGTTGTTGTGATTTATTCGGGTTTATCTCCAGCCAGAAAAGATTGCCTGAGCCGTAATAGTTAAAACTCTGTGTTTTCTTTGTCTGTTTCCCTATTGCCTGCTATGTTTTTGTAAATAAAATTTATATTCCTCTGCTACCTAGCCAACAGCGCAAATAACTGAGAACCACCACCTGCTTCTATTTGCCTGTCCACAAATCCATTAGTGTAATTCTTTGCAACTTTATAATTAGAAAAAAAATATAACTTGTGCCATTTTTCCTATCTTAATTCTTTCCTAACCTAAGAATCAGATCTAATTTATCCTGTTAAAAGGGTCGTGCTGCTTTATATCTATTTAGCTTTTTACATTCTCTGAATGCTTACTTGTTTTTCATCCATTTTTATTAGCATTTAATTCAGAGGCTGCTCTGAAATTGCAGAAGAGTTCAGAGTATACATCCTTAAAGTTCTGTGCATGCCAAGTAGGCGATAAGAGTCATAAAATTCAGTCTACCACACTCTTCACTCTGCTCTTCATACTCCAGGAGCTAATTCTCCTACCAGACAGAGATCATAGAGGTAGCCTTCCAAGTCAACTAAGTGGGACCAGATTCAGGAAAGATGCTGCGATATGTTCCAACCGCACTTTCTCTCACTTAATATTTATTTATTTATTAAATTTACATTATTCTCTTCCTGACTGGTGCATGCATAGATGATTGTATTATATAATGATAATCTTGCTTTTGCAACTTTATTTTTGCAATAAACTGAAAAATGAGTATCTTCCTATTGTACCTACTGATAGATAGGCATGCTTCCAAACAAGACACCGACTGGTAGCATCCCATTTTTGTTTTTTAAGGTAATTTATAGAACCATTTGGGCTACAGCCATTTTTGGAAATAAAGAGGCTGGTACTGTATTTGCTTTTCAGCATAGGAGGGAAAAATAAATATATATATATATATATATATATAAATACACAGAGTCAGGCAGGCATCAAGAAAAATGCATAGAGGTTCACTGAAAATGAACCTCTATCATATGCATAGAGGTTCACCTACATATGGTAGGTTAGGGATCATAACTAGATCTATATTCAATATATATTGTATATACGATACTATGGATCAGGTCCATAGTAGCAAAAAGAAATCATTCAAGTCCCACAAGTACTCTACAGCTAAATGCAATTCTATTATACTACAATTCCCATCTGTCATTGTTTTACAGTTGTCTTCACTTTATTTCTTGCCTATTAAGGCACCAGTGAATTTTGTATGAGGTATGAAACAGATCAAAGTAAGACTTGGATTATAATATGTGGTCATAAAAAGAGCATATATTTTTAAAATTAGGGAAATCTGTGAATGCTTGCATTGTCTCAGTTGACCTAGGTATGATCTGAAAATGATAGGAGAGTTTGAGAAGATACAACCACTACAATTATTCAGTAGAATTACTTTTCCTTTTTCACTTTATATTGTAGAAAATGGATATAAATTCAGTGGCATATCAATTTAATAAATAAATAAACAGCATAGCTGGTTGAAGAATGCTGGGAAGTGAAATCCACATCAAGTCCACTTGAAGTCCATCTTCAAGTTGCCAAGGTTGGACACACCTGCCAGAAATAGTTGATTGAAGTACCAAACAGGGAAGCTGCAACAATAACAACAACAACACCCACCACAAGAGAAGGAATATACACTTGTGCATTTCTGAATGAGCTTGACCGCAAATTAGAAGCAATAAAATGATGTTAAAGAAACTGCAAAAGAGAAAATAATTAATTTAATGCACCTTGCCACGAAAAAGAGGGGGAACATGCAGGGCAGCTCGAACATCCTCATCCTTCTCCCACATCTCTCGACTTCCCCCACTTAGGCGAGCCAGCCCTTTAAGAGGGAACATGCTACGTGTGGCAAGTGTCAGAAAAGAAAACAGAAAGCACAGAAGGCAACATCTGAGCAGGATAACACCAAGACAAGATAAAAAACTGGACAGCGGTGGGCAGAGAGGTAAGCCTTGGTGGCGAGAAGGGGTCACCGCAGGCAGCAGGGAGCATCAACGGCCGCACAGCACCCATGGAAGGCAGAAGGCAGTGACCAAAGGGGATGAGTTTCCTGCCACAGTGCACAATAGCCAAATTGTACTGGAACCGTCAGAAATGAAGCCCAGCACATGGACTGGAAGCAATGCCCGGGCTGGCAAAAGTCAGAGAGCATGACTTTCAGAGGTTGCCCTCTTGGATGGAATCGGTGAGGGCGGAAGATGCAGCCTTCAAGAAATGAGCGGCGACCGTGCTTGCGTCGAGGCAAGAGGTCAAGTCTCTCCGGGGCCAAGTCACAAACGAAACGACGACAGGAATCTCAGAGGAGCAGCGCAGATGAAGTATGAAATTAATTTTGAAGAAGGGGAGCGCATTTCATCGTGCTAATTCCTCCTCCCCTCAAAAAAAAAAAACAGCAAAGGAACACCGAGCAACAATAAACAAGATATGCATGTTTGTTCACAAATACATTGCAAAGATTTCATTTTTTTTTTAATTCTCTGGAGTGGTGGTGCATAATTTATCCACCTTTAATGGATTCAAAGGTCTTTTAAATAAATATCAATTGCATGACACAACTGGGTTATGCAAGAGTGGTCTGTGAGACAGGAGGGGGAAGAGAACATTACACCCAAAGGTACCGGAAAATATCAGACTGATGGTAAACAGATTAGATGACTTTGAAGATTTATTTTCTGGCTCTCTAGATCGACAAGTAGCAGTGATTAGAAATAGAGGAGGAGGAGGAGGAGAAGGCATGAATCAGAGACAAGTTCGAACCACACATATATTTCGGATCGACAGGAGAAGGGATCTACTATTCTTTAAATATACTGTTGTGTATGTAAGAAAATCATTGTTGTTGTTCAGTCGCGCAGTCGTGGCCGACTCTCCGCGACCCCATGGACTGCATCACGCCGGGCCTCCCCGTCCTGCACTGACTCCCCCAAGCCCACGCCCATCACACTGACGACGCTACCTATCCACCTCATCCTCTGCTGTCCCCTTCTCCTCTTCCCCTCAGTTCTTCCCAGCAAAGAAATCATAGCACTGGATTAATATTATGGATCGATAAACACCTTTTTACACAATGCCCTTGGACACACAACATATTTAAAAGACCTCATTGGAGGTTCTGAACTAGAGTTCCCAGCAATACTCATGATATCTTTACTCGGGACGGTGACTGCTGTGTGAAACACGATGTCCACCACCACAAATGCATTTCTTTTCCACTGTTGCAGGTCATAAAAGGATCTTTCCTATTTTCTTTATAATCTGATTATTCCTGGATTTATTTATCTTCTTGCTTCACCGCTCAGCATTTGGCAGTGCTCTTACTGGCTTCAATGCCTCCGGCGCAGCCTGAAAAATGGAAACGCTCCCGAGCAAGCAATCGACAGAGATAACCCTGATGTGTTAAAAGTCCTGTAGAAACATTATGATATGCAAGACTTTCCATTCAGTTTCATATGAGAGCTAAATAATTTTGGAAGAATTTTCCAGTCTTTACTGTGAGCATCTGTTGTGTCATGGAACGATCCAGAGCCGCTGCGTAGCTTTCCTCGTGTGCAGCAAATGGATACGCAAAACGATATTTTATTTTTAGTGAACAGAGGCTAGGATTGCACATTAAATCTAGAATGACCCTACTTGCCAAGGTTAATTACCACTGAAACACATGGATCTGCATACTGGGATACAGCAGGCTACGAATTCACAGTTGCGGTATGAGTAACGACAAATACCGTGCAAGTTTCATCATGCTGGATGTATAAATCTGTCCCCTTCTTCTAGGCAATCAGCACCTACCTCAGCTGCTCACCTGAGGCACGTACCTCTGCCAAGAACATCCTGTACTAATGAAGCAAAACAGAGCTACAGAATAACAGCTGCAAGGAGATGCCAATGCATCGAGCCGCTGCTGACCCAGCTCCGGGAACCTCTAATTACATTTTCTTCCTACTGTCTATTGTTTATGATCAGCTTTTATGAGCTGAAAATCCAGGACAACGGAAGAAAGCATTGGAGGACTACTCAAGTGTGTATATTTTCAACATTTGGGTATGTTTTTTTCATGTCTGAATAGGTTTTCCCAATTTTCATTCTATCATTATGCAGAGATACTGTGGAACTATCTTGATTCAGCCATGTCATTTTCTGAATGTTGAACTCAGCCGTGGGTGGCATCAGACAGCTTAAGTGTTGGGTAGCTGTTGTGGTGTTAAATGAGTATATTCCTCTTCAGCCAACAGCAGCCTGCGATGGCTTCAGTGTGGCACAATTTTCTGTGCTTCATTGCTCTTGCTGGCACAAGTATAGTCAAGGGATCTATAGAGAGTGGGCTAGGCCTCTTACTTACGAATTACTTAGGGCAAGCCATCTCACCTCAACTCTAGGACACTTCGTTCATAGTTTATTTATTTATTTAATTTATATGCCCCCGAATCCAGAGACTATATCTATCTCCTGCCAATTTGAACTGTCAATCAGTTCAAATAAATTTGAACTGATACTCAAATAAATTCATGCTAGATAATCAATGATCAGTAGAGTCAGCGTCTTCCTAGCAAAGTAGCAAGTCCTTTACCATGTAGTCCTCTTCATCCTGTTGCTCAGTTATCTGGCATTAGCAGATTTTGACAGATGACTATACTAATCAGGGTAGGCCATCTGCCAAAACTATCCACCAGTCACACATTGTCTGGCAACAAAGTCAGTGATGGGTGTGGGCTTGGGAAGACTCCGGGAGGCAGTGCAGGACAGGGAGGCCTGGCGTGGTGCACTCCATAGGGTCGCGAAGAGTCAGACATGACTGCGCGACTGAACAACAGCAAAGTCAGAGAGGTATCCAAGGGTTGTCTTTAACATACATGCATTAACACAAACCGTATACAACATTAACACAACATGCTCAAATCATGACATCATCATTTGTCCACAAACCAGAACGGAGACCACAGAAGCAAGAGAGACTTCAGCGGTGCACGCTATGTATTTTTCTGTTGACTTAAGAACAATTAGATAGTTCTTTCAACTGAGCAATGGGAAGGGCCTTCTGTGGTATGATATTTGGGTGATTTATATGGCTACACAACTTGCAGTAACAACTCTGGGTGTTTACAGGTTGTTAAAAGCATAACAACAAAGGAGCCAAAACCAAACCGCACAGACCCTCAACACAGAAGAACTGAAGCCAACAACAGCATATTCCTATTCAAGTAACTTTGCCTCTGGGTGGGCTTATCGGACGGTGTGGCTCAGGTTTCACTCTTACAAGTTTTCAGGGCCTTACAGAAAGCCAAGGACATTAAGGTCACGCGAATCTTAGGGGAATGTTGTTCCACTGGGTAGTACTGTGACAGAGAAGGCATTCATCCTAGGTTTCATTGATAATATTTCATAGAAAGAAAATGAACCATGGGTTCCCTGCTGGAAATTTTGGGACAAGCCAAAATCATTGGAGAGAGGCAGTCCTGCCAACAACCCTCCCTGTGCCATGAACAACTTTATAGGTGATAACCTACATTGGTTAGCAAACAACCACGGATTGCAGATAGCAGGGAATTAATTATACATGTACCTATAATTACTGCAAATGCACTTTTCAGGGGAAGAAGATTCAAATTAATAGCTACTTGGGAAAGTATACGTCAGGCCACAGAGAAGAAAACATTTTCTTCTGCAGCCCATATTGCAACCACGTCATTTAAATCCCCCTTGGCTTTTATTATTTTTTCTTTGTAAGGCAAGACACAGCGTACCTTTTGCAAGCTAGAGGGACGAAAAGGCGTAAATTAAAATGGCCTCTTTAGTATGACTAGTACTAGATCTGAACCATGGTGCTGCACGTTTAATACGAATATTTCTTTGTTCCTTACACTCACTTTTAGAGCTACATTATTGTCATTACTTTTACCTTCCGATCCTACTAATTTAGTAAACACCATTTTGCATTTTCGTTCAATGTACAGATTTATGTCCTGGTACATTTTTCATGAAAAAAAACACATTGTAGTTTCAACTTAAATGTGTAAGCCTCCACGTTTATGAAATCTACATGTGAACTGTGACTTCTGAATCACATGATAAGTTTATTCTGAACATAACATTTCAAACAGTCTTTGGGGGGGAACATCACCAATCTACATAAATTGTAGATTATATGTGGCGTTGAATCACTTTGTTGGCTTACTAATTAATTTGAATGCCGTATATAATTCAAGATGATATTCTATGATATTGATCAAAATATGGAGACATTCAGTATATTTGTGTTTCTGTTTTAAGGATTTAAACAACACTATTTATAAGTGTTATAAATATAAATATTTATAAATGTTATAAATAAAAATATATGGTAATAACTTCCGTCTCTATTAAAGAGTCTCTGGATTACACATCTTCTGTGTAATTACACTTCTTCTCTTCCCCACTGCGATATTTTTTAAAAAGTATTTCTGAACTGAAAACACAGTTTGCAGTTTCCTCTATGCATTATTGCCAAACGTCATTTCATGTATTTTCTGAACATAAAAAGCTGCATAAGGTGTAATTGCTGCGTGGGGAATTAATGAGAATGGTGAGAAGATTTTCCAAGTGTGTGTGTGTGTATTTTGTCTACTTATTAGGCATTTATTGGACTGACTGTGATCCTTTTAAGAGAGATGGAAGAGGTTGTTTTTCAGTGTTTGCGAATTTCGATGGATTTTGAATCAAGCCGATTATAATACAAAAATTATTACAGCAAGCACTCCTCAGTGTGATAATCCGGTTGGCATCTTGACAACTGTTAAGACATAAAACCGTGAAACAAAAACCGTTTCACTTAGAAAAGACATTGTTGGAGAATAATTCCACAATAATTATACTTCTAGAGCCAGAGGGGCCAAAGGAAGTGCCTGCATCAGCCAAGATGTCGCCTCACTTCCAACATAAAAACGCATAAAAAAACATAGCAGAACATTTTTTGCCACAATTAGAAAAGGTAAGGATAAAGGCAGAAAAAAACAAGTGATAGATGTGGCATTGCTTTGGGCTCTGTTGTGAAAAGGCAGGCCGAGGCGGGGCGGGTTAATGGAGCGTCCCAGCATTTCAAACTAACTTCTGGGATGAACCTCTTCCTTTCAGTCTATACATAATTACTGCTGAGAAGCAATTTTATTTCAAGTCTGAAAAATAATCACAAGGTTTCACATCCCTACATCTTCAGCTACCCCTCCCAGCTAATCCCCAGTTGCAAGTTGGAAGACCGAAGCACAAGAAAAGCAGGAAAAGGGTTGACTCATGAGCTACTCAATCTCCAATCACACAGACCAGCTTAAGGGGACTGGAGATTTGGCTGGGCAGGGTTATCCGGAGAAGCGGTGCAGACCCTACTTCAGACCACTTGCTTTCAAACACAAGGAACTTAAAAAAAAAAAAACTACCAGAAGGAGCAAAGGTTGCTCAGTGCAGGAGGAGAGCTTCTTTCCCACGTCATCTGGCCACCTTCGTCCCCTGCATTTCTCAACTGTTTGGGGATATGTATCAGTATACATTTATATAAGCTTTACTGCTTGTTCAACTCATATTTAAAAGTAGCTCACCCAAAAGCTGACAGGGACTTGGGGAACTGAAGGGCTGAAAGGAGCTGGGCAGCCTCTGTCACTGGTGGATCATCAAGTAGGGGAAGAGGTTGCCCAGGCAAGCAGGAAGCGTCTCCGTATAAGAGCGTGCATGCGCATGAGTCACTATCCTTCACGCCCAACTGATGATTAGAATTTCGTATTTAGAGTCAGTATAGAAATCAATGTTATTCATTCTGGTTGCATTCAAGACTTCTTTTTTCAAATGGGCTGATAATTTATTTTGTTTTGTTGTACTGGTCTCTGCCTCAGCCACACAGAATGAACATTTCTGCTGAAAATGCCAACATATACGCTGAGATGGAGGACAGAAGGATGAATAGTGAATACACTTGAATAAGATAGGACCACTTAAAATCACAATTGTTATAGGGTGATTTCCTAAAAACTTAATCAAGTGAAGACTGAAAAGGGTGGCTGACCAACTATCAAAAGTATGTCTTATATTTAAGAGTAACTGGGCAACCAGGAACCTATGCTTGACTACTCAACACCAAGGCCCACTGTGCTCTGTAACATTTACATACAGATAAGCAGGTGAAAGACTGCAGCATGCTCTTACTTGAGAGATCCTGCTGCAAGATAACAGTATTCTCCCCCAGTATATTAATCTGTATTTGTAAGGAGCCAGCTTGATGTAGTGTTTAAAGTGCTGAATCAGAAATTGGGAAACCATGAATTCTAGTTTTCTCTTAGGCATGAAAGCCTGATGACAACTGATGGCTCAGTTACTCTCCCTCAGCCCAATCCACCTCACAGATTGTTGTTATGGGAAAAATAGGAGGTAGGAGTATTAGGTATTTTCGCTGCCATGAATTGACCAAATATAAACAAGGCAGGATAAAAATCTAGTCATCGTCATCTTTCCAAAGTCAGGAAACTTCTTGCTCCTTTTCTTGGAAGATGATCTGTTACATGACTTCCAATAAGTTATAGTTTCTGTGATAATTCAGTATTCTCCACAGCTTTATAAGTCCTTGGCTTCCTTTTCCACCTTTCACAGAGTCAATTCATCATGCTGCTACAACTGTTGGTCTGCTTTTTCCAAAGATCAATTATATTTCTTTCTTCCTCCATGATTGCCATCTTAGTTTCTATCAGCTGCCTCTTCACCATTTCAGGATCCTTAAGTTATATGTCTCCAATTTGTCCATAGCTACTTCAGATTTTTTCATGCCCCATTTATGAAAACCTTTATTAAATTACTGGCTTCCAGTTTTGCACCCAATATGGCGATTAAATAGAAAAAAAATCAAAACAAAAGCTGGGGGAATAAATCTGTGCTACTGTAGAATCAAGACAGAAAGGAAACTAGAAACAGAAGTATTAGTTGCCCTTTAATATTATCAGTATGGAAGAGTGAGAGCAATGCAAGTAGTGAATTCCACTTTGGCTGTTAATGAAACTTAACACACAAGTCTACTTTTGTAACATCGTGCACATGGCTATTGACAGTTAATGAAGTTTGTCTTCATTCACAATTAATTGTGGTTTAAATGAATGGATTGAGAAAACTACGTCCACCATCGTACTCTATTGGTATATTACTCCTCATGCTGTTGCTTTGAATTTTAAATATTTTACTGTGCAATATTTAAAGGAAGTAACCAAACAAAATCCTTTGGGAACAAAATACCATTCTCCAGAAGTGCCTCTTAAAAATATTTATCAGTTTATTCTTGTTTCAGGTAGCAAGAAGGAGGCATTCTCTCACAAATAAATATCTTATCCCAGTCCATGGAAAACGAGAATTCATAGGAAAGCAAAAAGGCTGTTTTACACAGTAGCACTAAACAGGATCCAAATTATTCTTTGACATGTTTATTCAGGTTCACTTTGAACACCTCCCTGGAACTAGGAGGTTTTTCCTGATATTTAATCTGTCAACCATCACTACTTGTCCTATATAGTCATGTTATTTTTTATATCTACCAATCTTCTCTTATTAGTGTAAGCATATCCAGTTCCCATAATTTCTTTTTATATAGTACATAATTTCTAGTCCCTTTATATAGGTTCCGTGCTGCTATATATATAATTACAATAGTTTTTGAATCTAATACATATGGTTGAGTCCTTGATGCTTCTCTGAGCTTAGTTGTTAGTTATTTCTTAGTTGCTTCATTCTCAGACTAGATATGAGAAAGGGAAGTTTGCTTATTCATTTATTTATAGCTGCTTATCCTCCCAGTCTTGGTTCCTTGATTAGAGTGTTATTTCTTCCCTGATTATTTATCTGATGCTGTTAACTGCAAATCTGGGTGTTGGTTGCTAGGGAGGATGTGCTTGAAAGGTTTGTTTCCTTCCTTGTCTTTTGGTTATCCTTTTCATGGTGGTATGTAAATGAGATTTACATACATGGTGGTATGTAAATGAGATTTATCTCTACTTGCTTGTTGATGGCTGATTTGTCAATTTTCCAAGAATACTCTAGCAATTTTATGCTTAGCTTGACCTAAAATATTAAACAATTTTCCAGTTAAATTGTGGTGAAATGGGTCTATGTGTTGAAAGATCTTCTAAGTGTCAAGGGAGCCGAGAAGGACAGATTTTAAGAAATTGTTTCCCTTTCTTTCTGCATCCTACATGAAACCAAGCTAAGACAAATTGGGAAATCTTGTACCTTCTTTACCTGTTCATCAGTTACAGATTTCTCAGTACACACCCACCTAGAATGTTTTTGTTATTTATGATTCCTAGAGTAACACTTTAATATAAAGTGTTTTTATTATGCAAGGAGCGCAATCAAAGTATCAAACAGAAGGCTGTATGTCAAAAATTAAACCAATAATTCTCTGCTTATTCCCATTCCCATTTCAACTGGGCAAGTGACCGCTCAAAAACAATCATGAAGTGACATTTTCCCTATAGTAACATGGACAATAACAATTTATCTTTCTCTGCTGGTGACCACATTGAAACAGGATTGGGTTACTTCAGATTGCTCCAATTTAATTATCACATGTTTCATGCAATAAAAGCAATGTGCAAACATGATACAGTGTCTAATTCTGGATTCCAAAAGGCTAAAAGATATGATGCAGGAAGATGAGCCCCCAAGGTCAGAAGGGGTCCAGTATGCTCCTGGGAAATAGC
>JANHZU010005934.1:72511-84151 GCA_032468055.1 Acrochordus granulatus | reverse complement strand
AAGGTTTGGCACGAAGTTTCCTCGTCTCGTGAGTCGCGGCTCGTCTAGCGGAATATTTTTTTATTAAATTTTTTGCTTGCCCTGTGAGTTTCTCACCCTGCAAGTTACTCGTCTTGTGAGGCACCACTGTATACTTTTCTGAATGTTATGTTGAACCATGTCAAGGAATGTTGATTTATCATTCCTAGATTTTGTGGCTTCTCAACTGCAGAACCACAACAAGGTGTGGCTGGTGAAATAGAGGTTAATTACTCTCCAGCAAAAACGAGAGGAAAGTCATACCACTTGTGTGCTAAATCCCCACTTACTACTGATTCATCAAGCCAAACATCATACTATTGATGTTAGAGAAAAGAGAATATATCCATCTGAGAAAGGATTGTGTACAGAAGCAGAAAATCATGTGTAAGGGGCAATTTTAATAAAACTAGGATTTTACTTTCTTAGAAAAACCTTTAATTGGGTTTGGAAGATTAATTTCTAAGGTATCTCCTGAGACAAACAAGATCAATAAATCCATTAAAACAGAGACAAGTTTGCAAAAGCAGTCGCCTCATTTCCTTTTTGCCTAGTGTTCTATTTTGCATCCATGCCAGTCATGCACACATCCAAAATATGAGGCACTTATTGTTATGCTGGCCTACTAAATCCATTATTCTATTTTTTTAAATTAAAAAATAATTAATTAAAATTAATGACATCTAGTTATGTCTCGTTAGAATGATAAATCATTTTAGAAGGCAAGGGAATAAATCAGTAATAAGATTTCATTATGAAATATTTATGTTGCAGGAAGGAATAGAAGCCTAACTTTGCACCTTTTATGTAAATAGGTTATAGCTCAATGGCATAGCATTGTGTTAAAAGACAAATCTCAGGTTCAGTCCATATATCTCTAGATAAAGGATCAGACCAACATGAGGAAAAACCTCTGCTTGAAACAATAGAGGAAATTTCAGCCAACCAAAGTTCTAATCAGGTATCCTTCAGGTAAGTTGGGCTGCAACATATAGAATTCCCAGCTAACATAGCAAACACATCTGGAAGATATCAAGTTGAAAAATGCTGGGCTTGGGGAATGCCCAGTCTATTGCAATGTAAAATTGTTCACATTTTCATATGGACTCATCTCCAGTGATATTTAATGTTTCCCCCAAGGAAAAGCATACTTCCCCTTTTCTATAAGCTTTCTCATGGCTACAAATTAAGAACAGATGAGACTTGTATAAAATATAAGCCAATGTAAATATATACAATGCAGAAAAATCCTCAGGTAATAAAACAAATCTGGAGGCTTATAGTGTTTTGTCAACTGGACTTTAATTTTTGATGGTAAGGTTGAGCTTTCAACTTCATTATGAAGTCTTTATCAAAGCCAATTAAAATATAAATAAATAATTTGATAGTGTATATAGTTAAATAAAATAGTTGAGTCTCCAGCTTTTGGTGGCATATAAATAAAATAAATAAATAAATAACATTGAAGAGACCAATTCAGAGGGTGGCTCAGGGATTCATCTACAGAGTCATATAGAAGAATTTGCAAGGCAATGGATAAAGTTCATTGGATACATGCAACATTAGACTCTGGCTTTGCAGCAGATTCTCTGAAGGTGACTGGGGCAAAGTCTGGTTGATTACCAGGGAGGAGTTTTATCCTGTTGGGCTTGATGAAATGGACAGGGCTCTGGTGTCTTGTAGCTCAGCCGCCTCTGTTTGATCCAAGTTCTTTTTGGATGGCTAAGGCCTCCTGAGAGGTGATATGTGGTTGAGTCTTGGTACTGGTTAACAGCTCTCTGAGAGAGAGAGAGAGTGCCCCACTATCTCCTAAAGAGGCAATGGTCCATCCCCTTCCTCAAGAGACTCTCTCTAGGCTCAATGATTCTGGACAATTTTCATCCAGTTTCCAACTTTCCTTCTGGGGAAAGATTGTAAGAAGGTGGTTGTGGAACAGTTTCAAAGTAATCTGGAAGAAGCTGATTTTCTGGATTCCTTTCAGTTTGGATCCAAGCCTAAGTATGAGTCCAAGATGGGATTGCCTTGCTTTTTCCCAATTCTGGTGATGGTATTCTTAATACCCATGGCAATGGGTGTTTATTCACAGAAGGAACATTTACCAACTAAAAGGACAATTCTGAGACACACTGCTAACACTATATGGCTGAGCTAAGTCTGCCCCAACATTTGAGTGTTAAACTCAAGGGTCTCCAAATGCTTATTTCTATATCCAAGTTCAATCAACATTTTTGTATATCACTTCAAGTTTTGTACATTAACCATTGTTGTATACTACTTCAATCTTGTAGAGTCTGAGCAACACATAACAAATTCAAAACTTAAATATGAACATAATTTAACAATCCATAAAACTCAATAGTTATTCACAATCAAACTAAGGGCCAAAGGCCCATCAAAAGAGAATTGTCTTCAAGAACTTTTGGAATAAGAACAAAATCAGTCAGGCATATGCCTAAGGAAAGTGGGGATGTCATTGGGAATATTTGCTGGAATGTTTGATGTGCTCCTAGCCTGATTTCATAATAGAAGGAACACAGACATTAATATAACTCTTTTCTGTGCTCCTTTCCCTTCATGTGGCTATTCTCCATGATACTCGTGTACAAAAAGGACCAGTTAGTGCTTACATTGGACCACTATGGGGAAGTCCTCTGAGGAGGTCTGTGTCTAGTGACAACTAACTCATTTGCCATTTGGAACTCATGGGAATTGCTTTCCACCCTGCTTAGTAAGAAGGCTTTACAAATTATCATTTCCATCTGGCCTCTAGATTGTGCGATACAAATCTGAATTTTAATGTTTGAAAACCATAATTTAAATAAGTTAATTTTAATTAGTGTTTTATATAATTATTTACTAATAGTGTAATTAGTGTTTCTGGCATGCTATTTTTTGCACACCACCACTAGATTTAGAAAGATTTAAGTACTTGTCAGTTCCTTTGGTTTTAGGGGGAGCCTAACATACATGTTTTGTGATTTTACTGAATTCAGTGGGATTCAACAATATTCAGCATAGGAGGGTCTAATTTTGTCATATCGATACTATAAATGTAGAAATCTAGGTAAATCATAGCTATCTTGACTACATTGCTTTGCACTTGAAATTAACTTATCAGTAGCCAGGTGAAATTTTTAGCAGATCACACCTTCTGATATAGCCAGGGTCATTCTATTATGATTGCCCGTTGAATTACCTTCACATGCATTTCCTGCCAAAGATACATGCCCCTGAATGCCCCAGCCATTAAGAGATGCTCTGCCAGTCCAGTTCTGCTACCTGACCCTTGCTCTCAATATCTTCCTAAGCAAGACCCGTGAATGTAGCCGAGCCCAAGATATCTTGAGAAATTCACAGTGACATTAAAAATAAAGACCCTACGTACCCATTAATCAACTCATTAAATTTAATAGGATGTTAGGTAAATACCAACTAATTATGGGAACTTGTTGGCCAGGGTTTAGCTGTGTAATAGATGCCATTGTTTATGTGGTTATTACACCTCAAAAAATCTACACACTTAATAATGAACTGACATTTAAATAACATTAAGTGTTTTAGAAACTACTGATACAACTATTGTTTGAGGATGAATTTATTACAGTCCTCACATGGACATTCATTCCTTTTTGGTTTGGTTCATGTAACCAAAATGGCTTTTTAAAACAAAATGTTTGTGAACAGTATTTTTGCACTGGGAGATGGAAAAGAAAGAGTAACATATTAGATTGGCATTTTCATTGTTTCACTACCATCATGAGCTATATTTTATTTTAAACTGCTGGTATCCTTTTGGTATAAGACATGAAGATTACCCTTTATTTAAAGGTATCACTCTTTAACTCGCAGAGTCGCTCTTTGTGAATTGGGCAGCGAATAAATACAATAAATAAAATAAAATCACAGGTTCAAAAATGTCAAAAGAATAGCTAATCTATTCAGTGATTTGAAAGAGAAGTGAGAGAGGTGCTTTCCTCTGTCTGGATGGTACAGAAGATGGATTCTTTGTTTCCTTACAGTACATTTCACTGCAAGATTTAAATCTTTATATGCCAAGGTGCTTTATGCCTGGAGCCCCAAAATTGTTAACTTGTCTCTAGTCAAACCAATTTAAAACCACTGCTGCACCATAATTCACTAAGGCCTGCAATGTAAAGCTTAATTAAATAGCTTAAAAACAAAAATACTCCACATACAACTGAGAGGCAGAAAGGGCAATAGAAGTGCAAAGCACTGGCAGAGAAAGGAAGGCAACAGTTCCCACAAAGATGTGCAGACAGAACCCTAGGCTTCTAAGGCAGAAAACAGTAAAATTTAATTACAAAGGAAAGGGTATTTCTTTTCTTGCTGCACTTGTAATTCTTCCTTTTTTTCTTTTCTCTTTTTCTAACTTTTTTTTTATTCTTCTGTGTTTTATCAGTTTTGAAATTCAATAAAGTCATATTAAAAGGAAAGAAAAGGATATGAAATGAAAGACTTCTGCTTTGGATTGATTAGCGATGGTGTGATGGAAGACACAAATTCCAAAATGTATGACAAAATTCAATAATATGACTGGAATTTAATTTTTTATTCTGCCCCACCCAGTTTTTGGAATGTGGTCCCTTATGTGAAAGGTCATGTGTGGTTCACATGCTTTTTCCCCACCTCCAAAAATGTGCATTGTGAGTTACAACAGGTAGAAAACATATGGCAGACATCTCTTCTAAAAGGATTTAACCATTGCCTCTCAGTTCCCTCACAAGAAGCCATCTCTTCAAGGTATGGATAATCTTGAAGCAGCATTTTTGCTTACCCTTCCACTTGCTCAATGGAGAAAAGTAAACGGTCCTTAAGGAGAACTTCAGCTAGTTCCTTCCCATCAGCCACATTTGACACCGCAGAAAGCAAGACTTCCTCCCTCCCTAGCAAATCATCTGAGTGTAGAACAGGACTGAGGAAGAGCCCAGTACTTGGGCTGAACCAAATTCCTCATTGCTACACAAAAAACAGCATATCAGTAAGAGTTATATTTGGGTTACTGTAATTTGCATTATTGACCAAGGACATAAAATCTTAGATATCAATAGTCCATAATGCCTTCGAAAGCAGAATATTAGCAGTCCCTTCCTCACAGCAACAATCCGATGAAATAGGTGAGATGTAGAGCTCACCCAATGAGGACACACTATGGAGTTAAGTCTCCCCAATCCTCATCCAATATCTTAACTATTACACCAAATTCCTTTGGTGAAACTCCAAGAACATCTCCAAAATTTGTCACAAATTAGTACTTTTAATATGACATAGAGTCATTTTGATAATATGACATAGAGTCATATTGACTCGATTTAATTAATTGCTGTTAACTAACGTGAAATTAAATTTAGCTTCTCGTGGCTTCCCTATTTACTTCAAAAACCAAGCGTTACCTTCAACCTGAAAATAATTGCATACTGTGCATCTCTCTCCTGCAGTCAAACGAAGTCAGTTGGTCAGGGGTTTCAGTTATAAAATTGGCCCAGTTGGTTTGCGTATGGAAGAAAATATAATTTAGTACTATAACCTACTCAATCTCTTTTTGATATTTTCTCTATAGCCCTTATAAAAAATAAAAATGATAGTCCTTGAATGAGTTTTTTCAAAAACACCCACTAAAATTTCTCTTTTTCCTCTCTGTGTATCCAGTTCTAGCTCACATATCTTTTCTTTGTTCTTACAGAGAAAGCAATGTTTAGCGATAGCATGATTAAATATATTGTTTAGAATAACATCAAGGAAGATGCTGGCCCTCTGTTTAGAGGTCCCTGAAGCTGATCTTGTATGAAGAAAAATATGGGACATAAGAAGAGACAGCTACGAAGGCATATCTTATCTTGTATAGTCAGTTGGATATTGCAGTCCTTTGTAATAATTTACAATCTCAAATGTTTTTCTATTACCATGAAGAATTTCTTAAGTGCTTAAAAAGGTAAATTTAAACAATGTCAAAAATTGAAGCTAATACCAGACAGAATTGAAGAAGCCCTGATTAACTCATGAATCGCGTTGGCTGCACAGATAGGAGATAGAAAAATGCCAATCCAACCAGCCAGCTCATGACATGCTTCAGGGAAGGTCATGTTGGTCTGATTGTCTCCTGGTACAGCTGTATTCATGCCAAGAATCCATGAGTGCTTCTGTGACTGTATCAGGCAGCCTTTATTAAGAGAAACCCTTTCTCTCAAGTGAGCTAATAGCCTAGAATTACAGAAATAAAATCCACTGCCGGCCTCTAGTTCAAACACCAATCTCATTCAGGATCCAGTTATAGCACATTTGACTGAAAGCAGGCCACCCTCTGCTTAAACATTTTCTTCAGCTGTCCCTTCCACTGTCAACAATTCTTACCTTTAAGGAAGGGTCTTCTAATCTTCAGCAGAAATTTATTTCTAATTTCTTCCTTTTGGTTTTAGTCCTGCTCTTGGAATCAACAGAGAATACATTTTGTACTATCTTCTCTGTGAAAGAACCTGAGATAGATGAATACTGCTATCTAGGCTTCCCTTGCAGCTAAACATACATCTGTCCTTGATAGATTCTTTTTCAGAGGTAGATCTGAAGCTCTCCAAATTAGGTTTGAATAGCAAGTCACTCCTGTGGCAGAAATGGGGACAAGACCTTCTCCTGAAATAATTAAGTTCCTCTTGGACCTGCTCTTTCTATCTGCTTCTGATGTTGAATCACAAGACAATCTGCTATGTTGTACTGGACAACAGAGAACATAAGCTCAATTGAAGGTGAGTAAAGGAGGGCATTCTTGAGAAACAGGATTTTTCATGAATAAAACTTCTCAGCCTTAGAAACATCTGAAAATTTTCACTGATATTTGCATCTGAGCCTTGGGCGGGACTCCAAAAATCTGAGTTTAAATATAGACTTTCACATTTGTAGCTGTAGGGAAAATAGGTTTGCTTTGCCATTTATTTATTAAATTTATATGGCTCCTCTCTCACCATTAGGTGACTCTTATCAACTGTCTGTTCCTCTGTCAGGATCATTATGCAGGACACTTGGACGTTGCATCTGCTGGCCAGGTTTCTCTGTCTTCCCCTGGCCTTTGATTATCTCAGTAGGAAAATATGAGTTTGTAATACAGTAATTCAATTGCAGTAATTCAGGGTCAGCTGGATCAGTGTATAATAGAGGATTTTTTAAAAATGTAGATGCTTTTGTGATATAGCTTGCATTAACTTTTATGCTACTTTATGTTCAGCAGTTTGGGATCTACTAAAATGTCTGCTACAGCTATGAAAAGCATTTGAAACAGATACTTCCCAAAGGTGGGTTAGGATGAAGAAAGCCCCACTCTTCAAGGTTTCAAAACAATGTCTTGTTGCAAATGCATATTTGAGGACAGATAGTCCTCACTTAACCAATTATGACTGTTCAAAATTATGTCAGCCTAAGAAAGGGTGTTTAGGCCTTTTTTGTGGCAGAAAATGGGGGGAAAGCCCATTGGATGTGCTGGATTTGCTTGATGACAATGTGGTCCACTTAATGACCACATGGTTTGCTTAATAACTGCAGAACTCAGTTTATGACCATTGTAAAACTGTCATAAAATCAAATCAGTTCTATTACAAATATTTTCTTCTATTAGTAGAGCTGGTATTGGAATGGCATGACACGCCTATCATCATTGTAGTTTCGTGAACTGCAATGTTGTCTTCATCATTTCCTTCCCTCATTTGATCATACTGGCAGATACCTGTCATTTGGATATTCAACTTTCTTCTTTTAAGAGCAATGTTTAGTGAAAGAATGCAAAGTGGCAGCTCCCTTGATTATTTTTCCAGGTCTCTGGAGTCTGTGATTGAATGCAGAGGTCCTTTCAGTAGATGGAGATAATAATGCCTCTTCTGGCCTTGTTTCATTACTATCCAGAGAAGAGTTATGACCCTGTCATGATAAAAGGCCAGATGTTCCTTACCTGCAAACGCTTCTTCAGGTGCGGATTCCAGATAACGTTTTAATTAGCGAATTCTAGATTTCTTTTTATTTTAAAAGCAACTGATAATTTCTGAGCAATGCGCCGCTTGGTCAGATAAATATCTTCAGCTGGAAACTGAACTAGTTCTTTTACCTAAGCTGAAGGTTGATTTTGCTCATTTTATGCTGTACATGCTCACTTTTTTTAGAGATAAAACAAAACTCTGGAAACAAAGGCAAATTCATCTGTAAAAGTATAGAAGATTGAACTTCCCCACAGCCTTACCTCTGAGGGTTAAAAATGGAGAATCCATTTATCATAGTCTCTGAATGGCAAAACAGAACTGCCTTTCTGAAACATTAAGGCACCTGGAAGCCTAGTTAAGACCCCGCAGCTATCTTTTGTATCAGCAAGGGGGACCCTCTATCTTTTTCTCTTGCAGGTGTGAAAATTGTTGAGAAAAGTAACATGTAGTTTGTCCCCACCATTTGGATTTTATGCTGCAGTGTATCGCTGGAGAAGAACTACCTAAAACAATAATCGCAAGAAGTAGGAATTATGTACAACTTTACTTTTAATAAGTTTCACTTGTATCATGTGGCAGGAGCATTATTCTACACTTAGCTCTCCGTGACCATCAATTTCTTAATTCCTCAGTGATTAGAAGGGAGGGAATTCCCCTTAAAAGCTCTATTCACACAATATAAAGGGAAAGGCTTCTCCTGTTGTGTCCAACTCTAGGGGGAGGTGCTCATCTCCGTTTCATAGCCAAAGAGCCAGAGTTGTCCAAAGTCACTCCCATGGTCATGTGGCCAGCATGGCTATATGCCAAGGCACATGGAGCACTGTTACCTTCCCACTGAAGGTGGTACCTATTTATCTACTTGCATTTTGCATGCTTTAAATTCCTAGGTTGGCAGGAGTCTCCGCAGGAACAGGAGCTCACCCCATTTGTGGTGGTGCTTGGGTCTCAAACTCAAGTCACTGACCTTCCGGCCAACAAGCCCAGCATCTATTCAACCACAAAGTAGCCATTCCCATTTCTGCCTCCAGTATTAATTCAGCCCTATGGATAGTTTGTAGCTCAATGTAATCCCTGAATTTAGAAAACTGAGTGCCCATCATTGAATCGGAAATGAGTTAATTCTTGTGATGGAATCTTTTTGATGGGAGAAAAATCTTTATTGGAGTCTGTAGGCAATTTCACAGCTTATTTATTTCATTTATTTTTAACATGCTGTATAGAAAACTATCTACCCATATGAGGAAAGCAGAAACTATTTGTCCATTCATTTGTGCATTTCTGTAGATAATGTTTAACACCCATATTAAATTTGTAGTATGATTTTCTAGCCTTATGTATTATGTGAATAAAGCCATGTCCTATGGCTGAGCTCAATGTATAAACCCTATTGTTATTTCACTGTGTACAAATCCCTGTTGAGAACATAGAGACAACAATGGAAAAGTAAATAAATAATGATTAAGATTTCTTATATACATCATATAATCATGAGTACACCACAGAAAAACCTACACAAGGTTTACTCACTTTGTCCTACAAAGTACAATGTCATCATTTCTCCAGGTGTAAGATGCACTGTGCACAAAGGGGAACAGGACTGCACATATGAATCTATGTACTACCTGGTCCTGCCTTATATCTATCCGGGGCCGATTGCAGAAAGATCTGGGTTCCGCCCCTCCCCCCACACTGTCCTACTGGCTGTTTCCTACTGAAACACTCCATCTCACCTATTCTGCCCCCCAACTTACGTTTCATAACGTGATGTGGTTGGGAAGCAAGAGGAAGAGGGAGACTTAATTCACCTGAGAGGCAAGGAAGGTGACAATAAAACAGAGGAATGCCATAGTAGCATTAAAAGGCCCTTGGTGTGGCAAGGCTCTGTGAGTGAAGTGGTGGAAGCCAAAAGGAGCCATTTTAGGCATTTGCCATACATGAAGAGCAAAGACCCTCAATGTATCATGTGTGGTCTTATTCTTGTTTGACTCTCTTTGATGGGAAGTTATTCCTAAATATGGCTCATCATTCTGATCACATGCTCACTCCAAACAGCTTCCTAATAAACATGGGGTTGCTGCAGTGTTCCTGTGTAAAATGCTGATGGGGAAAGCAAATGCCACCGCTGCCTGAGTTACAGTCTCGGCCAAGTTATGGCAGCTATTAGTAATTGGCCAAGGTAAATTAAATCATTTAATAAGCTATAAAATAAAAAGCTTCTATTGAACTGCCTGTAATAAAACACAACATGTTTATCTGCTGCTTACAAATCCTTCATTTTAAAAAATCATTATTTTTTAAGCAAATGTTAAGGAAGTATCCTGTTGGATTTTCTAACAGTAAACCAAATAAATCTATCGCAAAGGTCTTTCTGATAGAAGAACCAGATTTTATTCCTTATAGTTTTATCTATTTGCAGATTTATGGCCCAACTTTCTGTATCATATGCCTATTTCTCTTAACTCACCCTATTTATTTATTTAAAAAATGTATTTCGAACATGCAATAATAATAAAACAAATAATAAAACAAAATCTAGCAATCAATAACACCAAAAATATACAACTTCATTATCTAATTCCCAAAATCAAAATAAATGAGTGTCCATGTTCTTGTGTATATCTATATATCCATCACCATAAGTAGTGAATAAAGCAATTAATATTTTTACACATATTACATGCTTGAAACAGAGTAGGAAGAAGTATACTCTTATCTGCTTCTACCCCTTTCCCATTATCCATCTTGCATATCCATACTCCATTATCAACTCATTAATCAAATAATATACCACTTATATAAAAAGCTATATATAACTAAATATAATTATATTTATAATTTGCTTTCTCCTGGATCCATTCATTCAGCTACTTCTTTTGCTTCTTTTGAATTGAAACCAAAACATGACTTTTGACATTAGAATTTCATTTGTAATTAAACCTCAATTTTCAATGTTGTTTTGAGGAACCCTATGAAACCTGATGAAATTCATCCACTGTACTGGGAGACCAGCAGAGTCTGGAGTGAAGGATTTCTTGGAGATCAAAAGTCACATGCAATCTTTTGTGACTGTCCCAATAGTAGGTATCCTCATAAAACCAGATGAGGAGAAAAGATGCATTGAATAGGACCATATTAAGAAAAGGGATCAGTTCCATTTTAAATGAATTGATATGGATGGATGAATTAATATTCATCATATTATAATATAATGTCATAATATAATGTCACAGAACATAATATAATGTCACAAAAAAGCATTTCTGTCCAGATATGTTGGAAATACTCTCCATTATACCACTATGTCCAAAGAGAACCATTGTACCATTCTATATTTATTATTTATTTATTAAATTTGTATGCCACCGAAATCCGAAGACTCTCAGTGGCAAATAATAAAACAAAACATTAAAAACACTTAAAATAAAACAAACCCATTAAAACAAAATAAAAAACCCAGCAGACAAGTGAGGTGGGCTGAAAGGATTTCATATATAAAAAGGGGGGTGAGGATGGCTAGGGATCCACAAGCCACCTCCAAGTTGATGATGAGCCCCCCCTGGAGCCCCAGGCCATCTTGCAAAGCCAGGTCTTAAGGCCCTTCTGGAAGGCCATCAGGGAGGGGGCAGCCCTCAGCTCGAGGGGCAAG
>JANHZU010005934.1:37732-50612 GCA_032468055.1 Acrochordus granulatus | reverse complement strand
GAAGAGATGGCAGGAATACACAGAAGAGCTCTACAAGAAAGATCTAAATGTCCCTGATAACCATGATGGTGTGGTCATTGACCTAGAGCCAGACATCCTGGAGTGTGAAGTCAAGTGGGCCTTAGAAAGCATTACTAACAATAAAGCTAGCAGAGATGATGGAATGCCAGCTGAACTATTTAAAATCTGAAAAGATGATGTGGTTAAATTGCTCCACTTAATATGCCAGCAAATTTGAAAAATTCAACAGTGGCCACAGGATTGGAAAATTCAGTTTACATTCCAATCCCAAAGAAGGGCACTGCCAAAGAATGTTCAAACTACTGTACAGTTGCACTCATTTCAGATGCTAGCAAGGTTATGCTCAAAATACAACAAGCTAGGCTTCAGCAGTATGTGAACTGAGAACAACCAGAGGTACAAGCAGAGTAAATAGAGATCAGATTGCTAACATTCGCTGGATCAAGGAGAAAGTAAGGGAATGCCAGAGAAACATCTACTTCTGCTTCATTGACTATGCTAAAGCCTTTAATTGTGTGGATCACAACAAACTGTGGCAAATTCTAAGAGATGGGAGTACCAGAACACCTAACCTGTCTCCTGAGAAATATGTATGCTGGTCAAGAAGCAAGAGTTAGAACTGGATATGGAACAACAGATTGGTTTCAAAATTTGGAAAGGAGTATGAGAAGGCTCCCTACACATTGTAAAAGACCGTGATGCTGGGAAAGATTGATGGCAAAAGGAGAAGGAGACAGCAGAGGATGAGATGGTTAGATAGCATTGTTGATGGGCATGGGTTTGGGCAAACACTGGAAGACAGTGGAGGACAAGGAGGCCTGGAGTGCTGCAGTCCAGCAGGTGGTGAAGTCAGACATGACTTCGAGACTGAAAAGCAACATCTACTCCAGGTAATGTGTTCACTGCATTTCAAATCAACTACAGTTTCCATGTTTAAGGAAACCCTATGGAGATTGTTTGCAGAAGTCTAACCAGGTGGCAATGAGAGCATGAATTTCTGTTCTAAGATTCTCCTGGTCAAGGTTGCATTGCTACCAGTACATCAGTTGGAGATGGGGACAGGCTTCCTGAAACAGCTCCCACCTCTTCATCCAACAGTAGCTGGAAGTTCAGCAGGACACACCCTGCCTGGCATGGACCTGTGTCATACTTTTGAGAGATAACATCAGAGATAAATTGTCCTCAGCCCTTAGGTGGGATGCTCTTAGGTTCAACTTAGTAAATAAAAAACAAAATATATCAATTAGATTCTGCTAGTGAAAAACATCTTAGTTTATGCAGCCCTCTTCTCAGTTACTTAAGTGATAAGGTTTAGTGTGTCTCTTTACTCAATCAGGTCACCATTTGTGAAGTCTCCATCCCTTTATTAAAAGTCTGCAGAGCCCAGTCAACCACATGTTGACAATATTTTCTTGGGGAAGAACCCAAATCTATGGTCAAGCAAGCTCATCTAGACAGTTCATGTACAAAAAATATGGGAAAGGAATTTGTGTTGGCTTTCTCACTTATCTAGTCAGTTTCATTCTTTTCTGTGCTGTTAAGAAACCAGGAAGTATCCTTCTTGTCATTATGCCAATTTGCACTTAGCTTTGGAGGAATTCTGCCACTGTCTAACCATCTTATCCTTTTCCATCCCCTTCTCCTTTTGCCTTCAATCCTTTGCAGCATCATGATCTTTTCCAAGAGACCTCTCTTTGCATTAGGTGGCCAAAATATTTGAACTTCAGCTTCAGTATCTGTCCTTCCAATGAACAGTTGATTTCCTTTAGGATTGACTGATTTGATCTCCTTGCAGCCCAAGAAACTCTCAAGAGTTTTCCCAAGCACACAATTCAAAGGCATCAATTCTTCAGCCCTCAGCCTTCCTTATGATCCAACTCTCACAGCCATACATTTATTTATCACATTTCTATGCCGCCAATCTCCGAAGACTCTTGGCATCTTAAAAGGATTAGATATGTATACATTGTTTATTTTGCTAACCCCCCACCCACTGGCTGGTGATGTTCTCATCCGGGGTATCCTCCACAGTTCCTGCTCTGCCCCCGGGACAGGCAAGTCCAGCTGCCACCGCTCCCATCACTGCCGGCCGGCTCCCACCAAAGTGGTACCCATTTATCTAATTGCATAATTAATACATAACTACTTGGAAAAGCATAGTTTTGACAGACCTTTGTCAGAAAGGTTGTGTCTCTGCTTTTTAATATGCTGTCTTGATTTGCCATAGCTTTCTTCCCAAGGAGCAAGCGTCTTTTAATTTCATGGCTGCAGTCACCATCTGCAGTGATCTTGTAGCCCAAGGACGTAAAATTTGTCACTGCTTCCATTTCTTCCGCTTCTATTTGACAGGAAGTGATGGGATCAGATGCCATGATTTTAGATTTGTTAATGTTGACTTTCAAGCCAGCTTTTGCACTCTCCTCTTTCACCCTCATCAAAAAGCTCTTTAGTTCGTCTTCACTTTCTGCCATAACAGAGTATAATCTGCATATCTTACATTGTTGATATTTCTCCCAGGAATCTTGATTCCAGCTGGTAATTCACCCAAACCGGCATTTTGCATGTTGTACTCTACATATAAGGAAAATAAGCAGGATGACAATATACAGCCTTGTTATACTCCTTTTCCAATTTTGAACTAAACCATTGTTCAATGTCTGGTTCTGTTGCTTCTTGACCAGCATACAGGTTTCTCAAGAGACAGGTAAGGTGGTCTGGCACTTCCATCTCTTTTAGAATTTGCCACAGTTTGTTGTGATCCACACAATCAAAGGCTTTAGGGTAGTCAATGAAGCAAAAGTAGATGTTTTTCTGGAACTCCCTTGCTTTCTCCACGATCCAGCAATTGTTGGCAATTTGATCTCTAGTTCCTCTGCCTTTTCAAAACCCAGATTGTATTTTTGGTAGTTCACAGTTCATTTACTGCTAAAGCCTAGCTTGTTGTACTTTGAGCATATCCTTGTTAGCATGTGAGATGAGCGCAACTGTAGACTAGTTTGAACATTCTTTGGCATTGCCCCTTTTTGGGATTGGAACATAAACTGACCTTTTCCAATCCTTTGGCCACTGTTGAGTTTCCAAATTTGCTGGCATATTGAGTGCAATATTTTAATGGCATCATCTTTTAGGATTTTAAATAGTTCAGCTGGAATACTGTCACTTCTACTAGCTTTGTTGTTAGTAAAGCTTCATAAGACCCACTTAACTTCACACTCCAGGATGTCCAGCTCTAGGTCAGTACTTTTTTTCAATGAAGTTTTTGCAAAAAAAAACTCTCTGTTTCTAAGCATAGAACAAGTTTGCAGAAACTTTTTATACAACTTGCATAGCTATTGGAATAGTTAGAAAAGACTTTAAGAGGATGTAAAATTAGAATGAGAGGGCACAGTGGCTGAGCAGTTTAGATGCTGGGCTTGTTGGGTGGAAGTGCCACCGTCTAATGGGGTGAGCTCCCATTCTTGCCGCAGCTCCTGCCAACCTAGCTGTTCAAAAGCATGTAAAAATGCAAGTAGATAAATAGGTACCGTCTAAATTGGTGGGAAGGTAACAGCGTTCCATGCCCCTTGGCATATAGTCATGCTGGCCACATGACTACAGAAACATCTTCAGACAACACTGGTTCTTCTGCTACGAAAAAGAGAGAAGCACTGCCCCCTAGAGTCGGTCATGACTGGCAAGGGAAACCTTTACCTTTACCGTTTTTAAAAAAGTAGAATACCCATGTCCGTTCAAGGCAGAAGCTATCTTGCTGATCTCAAGTCGAACTGGTCCAAAACCTTTTTTGTATATTTTTCAGTTTCTAAGTGCATTCTTACTTCATTTTTCTCTCTGCAAACTCTCACTTCTTCCCTCTTTCTATTCATTCTGTTCTTAATTTCTTCTGTCTGTTTATGTACAGTATATTCTCTCTCACACACACACAAATAGGTAACTTTATTTTGAGAAATGTCAACACCCAATTGCCAGATTGGAAAAATAGGGGAGACTTGTAAACAATTCTCCCTTGACATTTGGAATTTCCCTGACTTCCTCTTAGACCGCTGACAGCACTCTCAGCTGCTAAATCTCAATACCTTTCCTTTTAAAATTATTGTTTTAAATGGCATGATCTGCCTGAACTCCTGAAAGCCGCACAGAGGAAAAAAAGGATTTGACATTCTTCATTTCCAAGCTGGCACAGATGGAGAACTTGCCCTGTTAAGGCCCATAGAAAATATTTACTTGCTAAGTGAATAATAAAATAATTATCACCTAGCACAAAGCCACAATGATCTGTTCAGGAGGCAGATTGATGGAAGTAAATCCTTACCATAGTAATCTGCAGCAAGAACAATACACAAAACACGATAGAGTCAGAGTGCTAAAGAAAAGATTAAAGCAGAAATATTTAATCCTCTTTGGGACCATTTACAGAACGATGCAGTTCCTTGGAAGCAGCTAATTCATGGCCTGTTCAAGCAATCACTGACAGTTGCAGGGCCAGGGAACAGGAAGGTAGCAAAAAAGGTGCAGATGTGTAGAAACTTCAAGCCAAAGCTGGTTCAAGTTAATTGCTCTTATCCTGAACATCATTTCTACATCAAAGAACTAAACAAGAACCTCCCAATGCTTCTGTAGATAATAGGCCCCCAATGAGATGCCGGGATTGTCAGTGAAGATCTCTGTAGATCAGAGACCGAAGTGGGTGAGGTAGAATTTCTCTGCTAGCAATTCTCCTGCAACTTTCATTGTCGCTAAAGGATTAGTAGATTGTCAGATAATATCCTCAAGAACTTGTCATTGTCTGATTCTCTCCTCTGCTGCAATACTGTAGACTTGTGGCAGTCAACGTGTCATGGAAAATCAATGGATATGCACCAATTTAGCCCTTTTACCAACTTAACCTTAAACATGATTTAATAGTGGGGAGGGAGATAATTTTTGTCAGAAGTACTGTAAATTATAGTTCTTCACACAGTCAGCCTGATGATTAGACTGGATTTGGCATTTTTGTCGACCTATCGAGTCCTTCCCAAGGACCTGGGATAGGCAGATGTTGTTCTCTGCTATTGTTAAAGGTAGTGTTGCAGGTCCTGTAAATTATTATCATTATTATTTGATTGAGTGGTATGAATATAGTTCTGTTCTGGTGTCTTCTTCACATGTTCATCATGTTCTTCACATGATGCAAGAGAAAATCCAATAGCCATACCGATAGTGCAGCTACCTCCAGGCCAAGATTTGCACATGAATTGCAACCTTTGGTATCAGAGAGTTAAGCATCTTAAACTCCCAGGGCTATCTGGTAATCAGATGTGAGTCTGCTCCAAAGAAACTGATTAAAGCCAATGATATCACATGCATTATCACATCATTAGGCAAATGATGGAAGTTGCGCAATGGTGTCATGATAATGATGTCCTCATGGGTCCTACTGAAGAAGAAAGAAGGGATATAAATGAAATAAAATTAATCAATGCATTCTCTCTAATGTTGCTGCATATCCTATTTTCTAAAGTTAACATCATGGGGAGAGAAGGGGGAAAGGAATCCTAGCTCAGTTTCTCTATCTTGATACCCTCCAGTATATTATAATGTCCATCATGTTGGCTGGGAAGTTTAGTTTTAGAATTGTAGTTTAAAGTTATATAAAAGGTAAAGGTTTCCTCTGCCAGTTGTGGCCAACTCTAGGGGGCAGTACTCATCTCTGTTTCCTAGCTGAAGAGCCAGCATTGTCTGAAGACACTTCTGGTCATGTGGCCAGCATGACTAGAAAACCAAGGCACACAGACGCTGTTACCTTTCCTGCTGAAGGTGGTACCCATTTATCTACTTGCATTTTTTATACGATTTGAACTGCTAGGTTGGCAGAAGCTAGTCAAACAATGGGAGCTCGCCCCATTAAACATTGGCGCTTGCGTCTCGAACTTGAGCCACCAACCTTCCAGCCGACAAGCCCAGCATCTTAACTGCTCATGCCACCACAAGTCCTTTAAAGGTATATGGGAGATTGAAAATCTGGGAATTCTGCTTCAGTCATTCATAATGCTAAATCTAGTTTAGAATAGGACAAAGTACATAATTTGAAAGAGGATATTTTGTCCAAGGCCAGATCTTCAGCTAACAGTTTCTGAGTAATTCCGTGTTATAGAAGGGAGTTTTCAGATTTCTAGCATTTTCCCCACAACGTGTATCTTTTATCTTCTCATAATTTTCCTTGTGCAGGATGAGCTTCCTTCAAAAAAATTCTGTTAAACCTCACCCTCATTGTGCTTTAGAAATGAATAAGTATATAACAATCAATGTACTCATTTGACGGAATCAGGCTAAATAGAGGCAAAGATTACATACACATTAGGTTGTTTTTCCAATTTTATAGCTTTTTAAAGAGGCACAACATGCATAAAAAACAGCTCCGCAACATCAAATCGAATAGCATCAGTAGCATCCAGAGAGCCTCCTATGCCATTAAAAGCCAGGGAAAGAAAATCCAGTGCCACAACTAGGAAAGGTCTTTATTAGAATCAATTAGAATAACCTGTGAGAGATTGTGGGGAGGCTGAGAAGCAAATTGAAGAGACGGTAGACAAACAATCAAGAGAGCAAGTGAAGGAGTTGACAGCTTATCTCAAAACATGGCAGTTTAGCCTAAGTGGAGAGAAACCTGGGGAGAAGCATTTCAGATCACTCAAAGACACGCTACCTTTATATAAAGGAGGCCAAGAAATTCCTCTTCCCGTTTCCAGGATTCTGCACTTAAACCCTCCTACTGTTAAAGAGACCTAATTGATATCTGTGTAGTTCTTGCTTTCTTGATCTTGCCCAACTGCAGGGGTCTTGATGTAATCCTGCTGAGAATTCTTCATCAGGCATGACTTTTTAAAAGAATCACAGAGATTCTTTTCATCAAAAAGTGGTTAAATAAGTGTCACCACATCTGACACTTTAGCCACGCATCCTTGAAAATCAGCCTTATTTATTTGTTTCAACTCTTTTTGTGTTACTCTGTTTGGTCCTAGTGAAGATGTCATCCAGCTACAGATTTGTTTTGGTTTTTGCCTTACCGATGTAGCATATCTCAGCAGGGGAAGCATTCTGGCTCAGTTTCAGCTCCCAACATTTTAGAAAGACGATATTTTATTCAAAGCATCAGATGAGAAAATAAGAGAAGTGCAGTTAATCCTGATCACCACTGATCTTAACGTGTTTATAATGGCAGGCAAGTATGGCTAACCTTTGATGTTGGCAGGAATGACTCATCTTGCCCTCATGCCAGTGGTCAACACATGGTGCTCTAAACATGCCGTGGAGCATCCTTTGCTTCCTTGGGCTGATGAAAGCACAAACAAATCCAGATTGCTGTCAGTTAATTTAGCTAGGGCACTAACTTGTCATCCATCTGCCTCTTTAACTGCTGTCTCCACTTTACCCTGACCAACCTTTGCCCCAGTCGGTTTGCTGCTGACTCGCGTGCACTCCCCCAAGAAAGCCCCAGTGAAAGATGTTCATTCTGCTTAGCAAGATTTGCCAAGGGCTGCATTTCCTACGCAGGAAGGAGGCTAGAAAAAGATGATACGATAAGCAAGCCAGGAAAAGTCGCTCTCCCTACCCCCACTTTCATTTCCTATTTCATAAGGTGGAAGTTTTTATTTTTTTATTTTTTTAACAAGAAGCCAAAATGTATATTTGACTTTGAATTCAAATGTGCAATATGGGCCAGTGCCTCAGAGTTGGAACGAAGCAGAAAATCTGGGCAAGGAAACAAGGAATATTTCTCTTCAGCTGTGTCCAAAACCATCTTGATTTATTCAGCCTTCTGTACAGAGGAAAGGAGGGGAAAATACCATCTCCAAGGGCTTGGCAGCTGTAACAATAAAGCCTCTTTTGAACACCTAACACAATAAACAGGTTACAATGGGAAGAGAGAGAAGGTTTGCAACACTTCAAGATGTCTGAAAAGTGCAAGGAGAAACTAGCCAGATTTTTGCTCCAGGGTGGCTGTCTCTGCTCTGATCCTAACCAGTTGGGATCCGTCTGCCTTCAGATCCAGAGTTGCTGATCCGAAGGAATGCGTTCTGCAAGGGCCAATCCACAGCCACGCTCTGTTCTCTCCCGATGCTAACCACACTGAGAGAAAACTATTCAGTGGCAGTTCTAGCTGTAAACAAACTCCGCTTGGCACCTAACCTAAATGGAGAGCCATTCCCCTTTTATTCAAACAGTCTAGGGATTATTAAATGGACTTCCAATTGGGCAATGATCTACAATTATAAGATATTATGGATCAATCAGCTGTTTTGTAAATAGCCATGGCTTAAGATATCACAGAGATAATGTCTACAAATCATGCTTACATCAACTGGCTCTGAAAGCTTCCTAAATGATTCTGGGTTGTGATAATACCAGAAGGCAGGCTTTTGTTGTGAGAAACTGCATGGACAGACTTCCTTACAATTTAATTGGTAGTTTAAGAGAAGCCGTGCATTTCCTTTAGCAGATCCTAAAGCATTTATCATGTCTCTTCATTTTAAACACTGAAGGTACCATTTTATACAGGGATGCAGCAGCTGCAGGATAAAAGATGGAGAAAGCTGTATCTAACCTCTCCAGATGACTAATAAATTTGAGCTCAGAAGCAAAAGAGGCAAAACTGTGGTTAATCGAATACTATGCTCAGTGATCTGGCTCAAGAAAAGCTGCTTCAAACTTTCCATCAGGTCCACTGTTAGAAGAAGTAGGACCGAAGAAATGTACACATGCAAGGGGATCAAATCTGCTGACATCATACTGCTGAACAATAAAACAAACAGATTTAGAGGCCACATGAAGTCCTTCTGAAGCTATCCAGATATGAACAGAAGCACCAGCAAACTTGTTTCCAGTGCATTTCTAAAGCTTTATTTATTAAATTTATATACCACCCATCTTGCTGTTTAGGGCGATTCTAGGTGGCTTTGAAAGAAACAAACTATGATACAACAAAAGGTCTCTTAAACATATCTGCTTCTCCACAGCCATAGAAGAACAAGCCCCGTTTTATTACATATGCTCGAGGCTACATAATCTCACTGTATCAATTGTACATCAGACACATGTTGGGGTCAAACATAAGAATCTGAGCAATAGGTAGAATGAGGGACCGATGAAAATTCAAGAAGCAGTCTATTGGTCTAGGACCAAAAATGCAAGATAAAGACTAGAGTAGTTATGTGCACAAAATACAGTTGAAGCCATTTCATAAATCCTGTTCAAAAGCTGAACTGATGAAAATAACCCTTTTAAGCCAGGGCTGCTGGATGCACATCTAGGCACCAGTTGCAGGCAGTCATGGCTGTCGGAGAGAATTCCTTTTCGTGCCTTACTTCCCAATGATGCTGTACTAATAAGGAGGCCTGCCTTGCTATTGAGGAGAACCCCCCATCCCCTTCCTTCCTGGTTCTGAGCAGTGTTTCAGTATTGTCAAAAGGATACAAGATGAATCAGCAAAGCTTGATGATGTGGTCCTCAATTCATGAAGATCAGACTAAGAGCAGCATGAGACAGCTTCTTAGCAAAACCAGATGCTCCCCCAGGATATCCAAGTCTGAAAATTAGAGACACTTCTGATGCTTGAGGCATAACATAGGCTGAGTAATGACTCAGAGTGTCAAAGAGAGTGTTTGTTTTAATGATAATTTTAAATTTCAAATAGAGAAGAATTTCCATAATTTAATATCTTTTACACTGATGTAGCAGCATCTACGCTGGAAATCTCTTGGAAACCATGATGTTTCAACATCTCATTCAACAACAGACACCTAATCTTAAGAGCCAGTGTGATAAAGGTGCTGAATTAAAGCTGGGGAAATCTAAATTTAAGTCCACCCTCAGTCATGGAAATTCAGTGGGTGATCCTGGGCTAGTCATTGTCTCTCAGCCCAACTTATCTCAGAAGATGGTTGCAGGGAGAATTAGTGGACTGCTATTGTATGCACTGGGGGGCACAGTGGCTGAGCAGTTAAGACGCTGGATTTATCAGCTGGAGGCTCTACCGCTCAGCAGTTTGAGATCCAAATGCCTCTGCGAATTGGGGGTGTGCTCCCATTACTTGCTCCAGCTTCTGCCAACCTAGCAGTTCGAAAACATGTAAAAATGCAAATAGATCAACAGGTATCACCTCCGGTGAGAAGGTTCCGTGTGCTTGGCGTATAGTCATGCCGGCCACATGATCATGGAAGCATCTTTGGACAATGCTGGCTCCCTCAGTTGGGAATCAGAGATGAGCACCGCCCCCTATAGTCAGCCATGACTGACCTTTACCTTTATTGTGTGCATACTGCTTTTTGCTCAGGGACGAGCAATGGAAGTTTAATTAATAAATAAAAATAATACATGAATTAAAGTTTAATGCCAGCATTAAGACCAGAGTCCCTCTCTGAGGGAGATGGGCACTTTAAAAATATGAAAAATAAATATAGTAATAAATAAATAAAAATTAAACCCTACTCAACAAACAGCCAGCAATGTTTTGATAGCCAACACAATTGGCATTGTATGATCCAAACAATTCCCTGGCAACTGGTGCCAGACTTTCGGCCTATTCAGTGGCATTTTAGCCTTCATTGTTGTTTTAGAAATAGGTCTAGAAACATGCCAGCATCATTTTCACAAAGCTTCTTTATTCAAAGGAGAGTTTTAATGTGCCTTTACAATAACTGGAGTTGGGTTAATAGGCAAATATACCTGCAACTGATTTCATTTTTCCAATTTGCTTCCTTAATGTAATTTTTCTCTCCCTCTCACTTCAAACTATCATTATTATTACTTTGACGAGATTCAAAACAAGAAAATCGTATCAGCTATTGTAGAAAACATTGCTGAATTGATTGAGTTGATCTGCAGTTAGCAAGGGGTCGGTTTTGGATACGCTCCGAACTGGTCCCTTCTGATATTCCTTTGTCTTGACGGAATCCTAACAAGTAGCATTTGCACCAGCAGGGGTGGGGTAAACAAGACAGTCTGGTGCCCCTCTGCAGCATGTGGACACTGCCAGAACTATTTGCATAGGAAAGATTTTAAAACAGACAGGCGGGTGTATTGTGGAAAGAAACCACACAAAGGGAAGGGAAATGCAGAAACGAAGCTCCTGAATGTGGGAGGGGGAAGGCCAGAGAAGCTGAGAGCAACGGAGATCTGCGGAGACACAGGTGCCATCTGCTGGACACAAAGATTTCTGGCACATTTAAAATAATAAAAAGATACTTATACCTCTGACACAAATCATATTATTCTTCCTCCTGTAGAAACGGCTACACATTTAACTAGTACCAAATATATCTGACGTATGCAAACACCACTCTGTGAACAAAGACATGCATAGAAGCTCACCTCATGTTGTCAATATATAATGGTACGCAAAGATTTTCATGCATGTGTCTGTGTGCATCCCTGCTTCTGTATCTATATCTACACCTATAGATCTTGTGTGCTCATGTAATTCTAAAATAGAAATAAAAGAAATTGCATATCCATTGTTTGGCACGCAAGAGAAAGAGAGAAGCCTGCCACAATTTTGTGAACACCAGGTTCAAGAGCTCTTTTTACACATTCAGTGAATACAGGAAGAGAAAAGAGGCAGAATTTACTCATTATACTAAGATCCATGAATCCATCTAAAGGCCTATTAAAAGCCAACACATCTAATATATGCAAGCTATTATATATAGTTTTGTCCTGTGCATTCAGGATTCCAAGAAAAAGCAATGGCCTTGTTGCAAGTACAAATTGGCACAAAGTTTGCTACTCTTCAGATTTCCAGTTGAATGTTCTGAAATTAGTAAAGGATGCAGCATATGTAGTCCTGAATTTCTCTGCTACATCTTCCCAAGATATGTGAAGAAAATTTTGGTGGCAAATAAACACTGGAGAATCTGGGCTCATTCTTATCAGTATACTCTTAAACAAGTTCACATCTCACAGTTCAAATGTATGAATAAATCAGCACAGTGAGAACTTTTCCCATAAAAGATTTTAGGACAATTAAGTCACATTCCAAGAGGAAAACAAAAGAGCACATATTCCTGCAACAGATGTCCGAAGTGTTGGTTGAACCTCAAGGAAGGTGATGGTTTCCATTAAAGAGTAGGCCCAAGAACTGATGTTATTGAAGGAAAGACTCTTTCTTCTCTCCACTTCAGTTGATCCCACCCTAAGGTTGCAATCATAGGGACAATGTGTGGCAAACTTCTGAAGCCAGAGGCATCCAACCCTGTTCAAGTATTTTGTATCCGAACATGTGGAAAGCCCAAAGCAAGGAAAAATCATGGCCAAGGACCCATTCCCTTCTCTATTATTTTCAAAATTTGCCTGTTTTAAGTCGGAGATTCAGAGGGACTTCAACTCACATTTAAGCACAAGCACAACTAAGCATGATAGGAGTCTTGCCTTATCAAGGTATAGCAATACTCATGTTCAAACAAATACCAGGACAGCTCATCTTCAGACTTTATACCTCAACACATGGAGGCTGGAAAGCAGAGAGGATGAGACTGGCTCTCACCATTCCGAATTTTCCACATGTTTAAGCAAATGTCCAAATGGGACTTTTTTATACCCATACTGCTTCAAACATCCACACGTTGAATTATTAATTGACCATTGACCATTTTTTTTGTTGTTCAGTCGAGCAATCGTGTCCGACTCTTCGCGACCCCATGGACTGCATTACGCCAGGCCCCCGTCTTGCGCTGCCTCCTGGAGTCTTACCAAAGCCACGCCTGTCACACTGGCTATGCTATCTATCCATCTCATCCTCTCCCGTCCCTTTCTTCTCTTCCCTTCAATCCTTCCCAGCATCACAGTCTTTTCTAATGAGTCCTCCCTGCGCATTATGTGGCCAAAG
>JANHZU010005934.1:26344-37717 GCA_032468055.1 Acrochordus granulatus | reverse complement strand
CTGGCAGAGCTCTCATCTTCTTCAGAGCACACAAGCCCCCCAACCACAGCAAGGTGGTGCCTCACTGGGGGGATTGACCATTACATTACATGATTTACATTTGCCTTTTTCATGATTAAACAAACTGGGCATGTTTAGCCTTTCAAAGAGAAGACTGGGGAGAAGATTTTGAATCCTTGAAGGCCTGTCACACAGAAGAAGCTCATTCCAGAGTCCAGGATTTGAAATAATAATTTGAAGTTATAGGTAGATTCTGACTGAATGCTTAAAAACACTTTTGGTTGGAGATAGGACAGTTGGGTGGAGATAGAACAAATTGCCCATTGACAGTGGATCCAAGGCTGATTTCTTGAGGAACTGGCAAATCAGCAGGTCTTTTAGAGCCTCCCCTCTTTTTTTTCAAGAGACATTGACCACAGCCTGGATTCACCTTCCTATCTCCTTCTACCTAGCAGGTAGAAGAGAGGTAATTCCACATGTGGCAGAGCTAATATCTTAAGAACCCTGTCAACTTACCTCTGTCTTCATTAGATTCTGTCCACCTGTCTTCTGACTCAGAGTGAATACAAAATATTTCACCAACAGAAGTTTGTCCAAATGTTATGTGTGTGTTTTAAGCAGCTAAGAAAGCGAGGATTAATCAATAACAGAATCAGCATTATAAAGAAAATGGCACTCCGGGTTTTCTTGGGCTTAGCCAGAAGATAGTAATGATTTAATGATAATTAGGAAGGTGAACCAAGAAATCAGGCTGTGAGACTATGAGAATGAACTGGAGTCTCAAGACTGACTTAGTGTTTGAAATATGTAAAGCTGAAGCCAAGTACCTAAGAGGAGAGCCAAGGTTGATATTGGATTGGATCTAGGCAGGTTACTAAAGGTCATGGAATATGGTCTGAAATCCACATTTATGCAGCTCTTTTATTGTAAATGGATCATCATTTTCTCCCCCGATATTATTCTTTGGTTCAAGACACAAAACAAGGAATACTAGTTCTATGTAAGCCAAGCCATTGCTTGATTCTCATAGTTTATTGAGTAAACAACAATGGATGGATTCATTCAACATGCTGAACAAGAACAAAACAAGCTACATTGCATGTATCATGGCATTAAGAAGTCAAGAGAAATTCTTTTCTTCTTGTAAGGCTATGTCAGAGATGTTTCCAGCCCTGTCTGCTGGAAATAAGAAACTCTTAGAATCTCATTCGTGTGTCAGCTGGAAACCATTAAGTCCTTCAGAAAAACCTGAAAGATGAGAAAACAGTGATTGAGGTCATTTAGGATTCACTGAGAAAGTGATGCATATCATGCTGGCTGAGGACTGGGGAGCTATAGTCCAAACTCAACTGGAAGGTTCCTGGCTGGGGGAAGCCAACGTACATCAAAATGCTAGCTTTGAGATGTTCACTCAGTCAGTTCATAATCTGCTAACTCCATTCTCCCCGGGGCCTCTAAAAACAATAAGCTGGCCCACCTAGCCAGTAAACATTTGCACACACTACTCAGTGGTTCTGCAGGACATCTGCCACAAATATCACTTAACAAGCGAGCAGTAATCACGAATCCCTTTAGGCTTCAGATTCATTTCTACAGCACGTCTGTTATTTCCTAGTTTATACGATGGATTCAGCTATCATGCCTGGCAGAACTGAAAACATGAAACAGTCTTGGACACCATGTGTGTTTCTTCTGTCAATTTAGGATTTTGAGCTTCTTCTTTCTACAGAGGCAAGTACTAACTCTGGCCTGGATGAATATATTTCAACTCCCTGGGATTGAAAACTCATCCCCATAGTCAGGACAGATAGTTTTGCATGCCAGTTTTCTTGAGGAACTTTCCAATCTTGGCAGTTATTCAGGGTGCCATCTGTCTCTCTCCCTCTTTCCCTCTCCACTTAGAAATGGGTTTACACACCAGGCAGGTTGTTGTCTACTGAAACTTCTGCTGGTCCAAGCGCTCTTTTAGAAAAGGGAAAGTTGGTGAAGGAACATTGCCAGCCACACAACCTTCTCACACCATTTGAATGTGATTTGGGGCTGGGGGAGGTGAACAGAGAAGGAGAGCATGGGAATTATGTAGCCTCCATCACCAGATGAAAGGAAGTTCATTCACTTCCTGGCAGCCGTGGCTATCCCCAGCCATATGTTCTCTTTTGAAAATTTGTTAACTCCTGAAAAGGTATCAGCTATTGTAAAAGTAGATACTGTATAAAAAGAATGCATTTTTTATGCTAATCTATTGTTCATGCATCATTTAAATCCTCTGCAGAATGTTTAGCAATCCTTATTTTGCAACTGCACCACAAATGAAAATATGATGCTCTAGAAAATAGTAATGGAAGAATTGAAATGGCAGCCAAAGACCCATCTGTTCTGATATGTTATTAACAGGAATCAAAAGTAAGACTCAAATAGGAGAAGCTCTGTTTCTCCTTAAGGTGAACAAGTTTGCCAGCAAAAAAGAAAGCCAAATTCCCCTAATGAGAGCTCAGCAAACACAGAAAAATAGAAAATACTTATGTGGCTATTCAAGTTGAATGGATCAAAGACAACCAAAGAAGCCAACAAGCCATGATGTAGCTGTCTAAGGGTATCCAGACTTGGTAGATGTAGAGTGAACTCTAATTCACTCTAAAGTTTCTCCTTTATAGAGAAAACTTTTAACAGGGAAATAAAAGATGGAAATGGAACTCTTACAGTTTCTGGCTAAATACTCATGAGCAAATATAGGTAGACTGTGAAGATCAGGAAAGAACAAAGGATCCATGCAGTTATCAACCATTCCATAACTAGAAAAGTGCAACCCCCACAAAGCAATCCCTAAAAAAATATTCATTTATTGCCATACTATCTATCTATGAAAAATTATTTCTTTAATTTCTCCTTCTGTTTTAAAATCACAGTATTTACATTTCTATGCCTTTTCTCAGAAATCTCTTTGTTTTATATAACCACAGTTTAAAAGCTCTTTTACTACCAAAGCATAACCTCCAAAATATTTGTGTTGGAGCAAATTTATTTTAATGGATATTTAAATGGGAAATATATTTAAGTCAAATGCATTTAAAGTACAAATTTCAAAATGAACAGCCACCCAATAAGGATTAATAAAGGAGGTTAAGAACTTTGTAGATAATCTTTGCATCTGTTTCACTGAAGAAGATATAGGATCTGACGAGCATTGTGGTAGCCAGAAATGAAGTTCTGAATTATCTTGCTTACTGAAAACAAATCAGGAGATAACTGAAAGTGAACAAATCACTAAATACTTCTCTCCATTATGAGGTTTTTAAAGAACTAAATTGCTTACCTTCTAAGTCTGACAAAGTACATAACCACAACGGTCCTCTTTTCTATAAAAAATGGAAATGCAATGCTGATTTTAAATGCATACACCAGAGGAATCCAGGAAATTAAAGGCTGATTTGCTTAATATCTGTCCTGGATAAATTTGTGGAAAATGTTATTAAACATAAAATTATTGATAAACAGAAAGCTTCTGTCAAAGTGTGATTAATACTATGTTGTTATCATATACTGAAGTGAATGTGTATATGTAGTACTCCAAGTTTGTATGAAGGAGGAATGGACATATACAGAAGATGGATGTGTGAGAGCCACTCAGAACAGACTATCAAATCAGAAGGGAATGGAAGATCTCATTATATTCAATATCATCAGAATGGAGACCCCTAAGATTCAACAAAGGATAATTCTCAAAACAAATATGCTTCCCCAAACACAAAGTGGTTTTCAGAATAAGAGTCGGTTCTCATATGAAAAAATACTAGGTGTTATGTGAAGAGTATCAGGCTTTGATTGACCAAGCTTTGCCAGAAGTTATAAAAGTAGATAGGAAGTGAAGAACTTTGGAGCCAGTGAATAGGACAGGGTATCATTCATGGTGAATCTCCCCTCTTATTTCTTCTGGAACTCAAAGCTAGCTGCCCAGCTTGACTCTGAATTGATAGCCAAATATGGGTGTATTAGTGTGCCCATGAGTGAAACGTGGAGTTCAGAAAGTTAATAAAGTTATAAGCCTGCACTGATTTCTACACATCCCAAGTCTCTTGATAAATGAAAACCAAGTAGCACTGCTGGTGTTATAAAGACCCGTTTAATTAGTCTTGCTGTGACATCATTGGCGCAGCCTCCAGGATCCAAGACCAGGCAGTGGAACAAATTAAAGAGATAATATCTAAATATAAAGAAGCAATAGGGACCGTGCATTTTAACTTGTACAGAAATTATCTGAGGATGATGAAATTATTTAGGATGATGAAAACAAAAAAGTCCAGTAGAGTCCAAAAAAGTTTTTTTGGACATTAAAGTGGAAAGTGCACTTGAGAATTACAGAGAGTATCTGCTTACCAACTGCTTCATTTAACAACCATTCAAAACTACAAGGATGTAAAAAGACTTTGCAACCAATCCTCATATTTATAATTGTTGCATTGCCCCATGGTCACATGTTCTTCATTTATGTGCTTCACCATCGGTTTCTGACAAGCAGAGTTAATGGAGAATGCAGAAGTAAAATTGGAAGTCACAGTCATGTGATGTCTCACTTAGCAACCAAATGGAAAGGGAGGTCATAAGCTTGTCATGGTCACATTTTTTTTTTGCTTGGGACTATAGCACTTAGTGATGGAATTATTGATCCCAATACTCATCACTAAGTGAGAATTATTTATGATAAATGAGAAGGGATGCATATGAATCAAAGAATCTTGACTATGTACCATCAAATCACTGCCGACTCTTAAGAATCATATAGATACGATTCTCTTCATGATGATCTGTCCTTAACCTGGTCTTTAGGTTAAAAGAATGCATTCATTGCTTCCTTAACTGAGTCCATCCCAGACCCTTGCTGCTAGTCATTCTCTTCTCTTTCCTTCCACCTTTTCCAGAATTACAGCTTTCTCCAGAGAGCTGCGCCTTTGCATAATATGTCAAATAGGATAATTTGAAATGCCCAAAGTGAGAACTCTGGGTTGATATGTTCGATGATCTGTTTGTTTTCATGACTGTCCATGGTATTCTCAGAAATCTTCTCCAACACCAAAGTTTAAAAGCGCCAATACTCTTCCTACTTGCTTCTCCATATCTTTTTACTGATGGGATTGAGCTGGTGGGGGATGACCAGAAATTACAGGGGCCTCAGGGAGTAATGGCTTGAAAAAGTCTACTGAACACACGGTTGCTGTGAAAAAAAGCACACAAACATCATTAGGAAGGAATTGGAAAAAAATGTCATGCTCATCTGCAGAATATTGGGACTTCTAGCAACCGCATCTCTGAAAGGATACTGTAAAGCTAGTAACGGAGCACAAAATAAGAGCCAAAATGGTAAAGGGCTGGAGCAATCCTCACTGAATAAAGTAACAATGCTTTATTACTTTATTTAGTTTTTAAGTTTCAAAGAAAGATTGAGTATTACGATGAGCCCCCATAACCAGGTTCCTAAGATCCAAAATGAAGATATTTATGTATATTTGGTTTATATTTAACCATTAGCGTTTCAAACTCTGAACCTGAGCTCTCCTGACTTTGGACAGGAAACTACAGTAAGCCTATACTGTACATTTGTTCTAAAAGAAAAAAATGTCTAGTAGCTGGGATTACCCTGTGATCCTTGTCAGTCTTAGCTTTTTATCCCATTTGTAAACTAGGTTCAAGCCAGTAGACAATAAGAGTATATTTCTCTTTTTCCGTGGGAAAATAATATCAGGTAAGCTTCCCAGTATTTTTGGTGTCTACCCTGAACTTCACTTAACTACAGGCCTTTATCTAGTTCAGGTTTGCTGCAGTTTCAGACTTCTCTACTAAGCATAATTGTATACTTTTGTAGAATGGTCTTATTTTAAATTTAGCTCCTGAAATGTAAATTTACAGAACCTCATAAGTTTTATTTCCTCTGTACCTTTTTTATTTTTAACCTCATGATTATTTTCAAAATGGACTTGGCAAATTGTGGTCTGTGATTTGCCCTGGGCTTTGGAGAAGCTCTTAGAACAGTAAAATGTTTTCCCACCAATTTCAGCTCTTTGCTGCCTATTTTGGCAATAAACCCTTTAGAAACATCTCTCTGTAGCCTGTATTGTTTAGGGGTAGTTATCTGAAGAGTCAGAACTGGAACTAGTTTAGAAAAAAAGAACTGAGAAACAAAAAGACATCCCAGAGGGTAAGAACTGAAAAAAATACTAAGAAACTTTATACTGCATTAAGTTACACTTAAAATTAAGTTATACTTTAGAAATGGGGGGAGGACGTAATTTGTTTTTTTTAAATTTTCATGTTGGAAAAATGGGTTAAAATTCTAGAATTACAAAGAGCGTATCTTTGGTTTTGAGACAAAAATTAAATCAGACTCATGCTACCATGTCTAAAAAGACTCTGTTCTATACATTGGTCACTGGTAGACACAGCGTACTGTATTTGTATTAATCCACATACCTCATTCAGACTGTTCTGGCTGCAGCTGCTAGGATGTCAGAGAAGACCAGGTGCAGCTTTGAAGCCACAGAGCTTTGCTTCCCCATCATTATGGATGTTTAATGAAACATACAACAGATGAAGCTCCAATGCACGTACAGCACCCAGGGCCTCTCCAAACAGTAATGTTGATAGCAAAAGAGGGGGAAGACTATTTAATAAATATAAACTTCTCAGTTTACCACCCAAGGACCACATGCAGCCTTTAATCTGAAAATAATTGTGCAACTTGGCAGAAGATCACATGGTAGTCTTATATTGACCATTTCTAAACTGTTAAAATTCCCATAATCAAAGAGCAGAAGGTGAAGCTTATTGTAAGATGAAGAGGCCAAAGAAATGTTATTTACAGCTGCCTTATGTATGTTCTTGGAAGTGTTAAATTTCAGATTCCAGTTGCTTCATCAAGATCCCTGATTGCTTCATTTGCATCTTCCAAATGGACTTGGCCAACTGCAGCCTGTGATCCACCAGAGCATTGGAGCTCTCAGAAGAGTGATATGGTGTCCTTAAGATGTGGCAGCTGTTACCCAATCTTGTCTAATCCCTAAAGGGCTAAACAGATTGGACCTGTATAATGCTTGGATGGAAGACCACTAGGAAATGACTGAATTGGGACATTTTTTAAAAGAAATCACATCCAGGAAACAGGCAGATGTAAGCCAATTTCAAATTGTTGCTAAGAAAATTAAATGGACTTCTCCATGTACTGTTTAGTTCCATTCAAAGGAGTCTTCCCCATTAAATCCTGAATGATATAAGGCAGCGAAACACTACGTACTGGTAGGTTGCCAGAGAAGAGTGGCCAAAGGAAGTTTCTATCTCTTCACTGAATGGCTGGCTTTGAGGAACCTGGTTAGTACTGGCAGAGGAGGAGGAGGGAGAAGCTTCAGGGGACAAATGTTTCAGAGGAGTAGTTCAGTTACAGGCTTTGCATCCTTCAGTCAAGAATATTGTCCTGCCCCAAAATAAAGGAGATGTCTGCACAGACTCTCAAGTCATGTTTATTTAAGGGGTATGTGTGTATGGAGGATGCAGAGTATTTCCAGAAGTAGTAAAGGGAGAGACAAAGAGGAGGCACTTGGACCAGAGGGAGTGGAGACTGATTTCTCTCAAAGCTTGTCATGCAAGCCACAATATGTTATTCAAAGAAAACCAGACAGAAGCACAACACCTTGTTGCCATGACACATTTACTATGGAAAGAAAGGAGACAAGGAGTGCTAATTCAAAGAGAGTGGTGATAGTTTTTTCTGTTTCAGCCCACTCCATCACCCCCTTTTTCAATCACATATGCCTATGCACACCCACACACAGAGAGATTGATTTCAGTTTTATCCTCCTTACATATTTTTAACATTATGAATGGGATGGGTGGACTGGGAGCCTCTATAAAAATACTTTGCCAATTGCTGGGAGTACCAAGTGTTCCTTCTTATCAAAGTTGGGATGGGCATTCAATTTTCTCTTCAAAGGCTGCCTCCTGAAATGGTAATAGAATTTCAAATCTGGGGAAGACAGAAGAGAAAGAGGTGGGGAAAACCCTGAATATGGGAGGATTAACAATGACAATAGGAGGGAAGGAAGAAAGAAAAGAAAAATCTGTGTACACACACACATACATGTACATATATATATATACCCACAGTTGGAGTCTTGGCAAAAATTAATTAAATACAAATATAAAGAGAAAATTAACAGTCTCGGGGCTTGGGGAGGGGAGAAGGTTATATTCAGACTTTAATTAACCTTTTTTCCCCCAAGAACAATAAAAGGCGAAAAAAAGCAAAGATTTCTAATTGTTTTGGTTTCCAGGAGATAATTAAGAAAGCCGACCCTGTACCATGTTTGTGTGCGTTTCTTATGTGTATATGTCTGTGGTCTCTGGTGCCGCTTTGTGCAAGCATGTCTGTTGCTCTGAACTGCACGATATAAATAGATTATTTGTTGTTCCTGACTATGTGGAGAAATGAGAAGAAAATGAGAAGAGTGTGCGTCTCAGAATGAGGAGGGACAGCGAGCAGCACCCGGCAGAGGCGGCCAAGCCTTTCTCCTCCTAACTGAAGAGGGCAAAGAGGAGGAACTGGAAATGTACAGAGAATATCTTTTCTCCCTGTATGCAGACACTAATCTGTAGAAGCTATAAAGAATTCTCTTCCAGGTCTTGGAAATGTGTTTACTCTGTAGAAAATATCCTGCCATGCTGTATCAACACCAGCTGTTTGATGTACTCTCTCCTTCCTTTGTGATGAAAGGAAGCAAAGAAGCCAGAAACCAGCTAAATGGTGGGGAAGTTCCATCGATTTATTAAATTTATTTTTCAGTGGGAGGAGAGGAAATGGAAAAACTATAAGTAAACCAGCAGAGGCTCAAGCTGATGGCCAGGCTCTCTGGGAATTGTGAGAGTTGATACAGGCTGGGGAAAGGTGGTAAAGCTACCCTCCAACTGAGGTCGTTCTCAGTGACTACATCTGTGCCACGCTTTTGCTCAGGTTGCAGGACTCATTTGCCATTGCTTCGGTTTGTCTTCAAACATCCATGCCGCCCAAGTCTCAGACTAAGTCCTTCTATCTCCAAATACCTCCTGTTTCTCAGCAACACCATCAGTTTATCCAGACTAAACAACACACTGCAAAACATTTTTTGCATCAGTTAAATTAATCTTCCTCTTTCCTTTGTGACTTATAACATCTTATATTTAACTCATGTTTTTTTGCTCGGCTATTCAGATTTAGATATATCCTTCTGCCAAGAAGGGCACTCACTGTCAAAATACCATGGTATTGCCTGAAACAAAAATAACAAGGTATAATAACATTTCAAGGTAAAACATTCATCTTAATCTCAGAAATTCTCCCCAGCAATGACAATATATTTGTTTACATCTTTGTCTTCAGTTTATTAATCTTAAAACCAGCTGATGCATCAAACTCTTTTAATTTATCTATTACAGTAATGTTTCAATCCCATTTAAAGAATCAGCACCAAATTATATGCAAAGGGTCTTAATTTATAAGTTATTTTAAAATATTTTCTCAATATTTACTCCAACAATCGTATGTCTTATATCTCTATTCAGTATTTTAATTATCAACATAAACAGGAGACAATGGGCAGACTTGTCTTGCTCATTTTTGTATTTCACATAGTTTTGTTAGAACTCCACTAACAATTATTTATGCTTTCTGTAAAGTATAAATTGATTATACCCATTTTATGAAATTCCCCTCAAAATTCATGCTTTCCAAAACTTTAAAGAGGAAAGTCAAGTTCATATTGTCAAAAGCTTTCTCTGCATATGAAAAATAAATGCAGCTTGTTTTTATTATGTTGTTCTAAATATTCCAAAATATCCTCCACAGTTCTAACATTATCTTTTAAATGTCTTTTAGATAAAACCACATTGATTCCCATGAATAAATGCTTGTAAAATTATTTTCAGTCATTCAGCACAAATGCTTGTGAATGATTTATAGTCATCACTCAATAGTTAGACTGGTCTATAATTTCTTGTTAAAATCAAATTTTGTCCCTCTTTGGATATTGATGTTGACACTTTCCAAATCTTTTTTCAACTGCCCCATTTAGTCTATAGCCCTAGAATTCCCAGACAGCCCTCCTAACCATTTGCTAACAATGACAAATCCTGGTTACTAGGTGTTCTCAGTGGCTGAAGCGAAATGAGGTTGAATCATCTGATACAAATCATTTTCAGAGTGAGAAAGAGATCATGGTATGCATCGTCATTGCAAATCATGGTAATGAGCAGATTACAAGAGTACAGTTTTGATTACTTTGGTATTTTAGTGACCAGGATAAACCAAAATTACAAAGCAACAAAAGTAAGTAAAGTCAGTCCCATCAATTTATACTATTTGTCTCACTCAGCAGGTGTTCAGCATGTCATAAGACTGAAATAATTCATAGAAACATGGAGTTCGAAGAGCCATATGGACCATCAAAGACTGTTCTCAATTTGCATGCATATGATCATAAAAAACAAAGGTGAATAAAAAGCCTTGGAACAAACTAGAGTATTCAGTTATGTGTGTAGTCCTCACTTAATGACCATTTGTTCAATAACTTTGTTGTTCAAAGTTATGGTGGTGCTGGACAAAAAGTATTTATGACTAGTGCTTGAAGTTCCAGCCATTTCAGTGCCCACAAAGTACAATGATCAAAATTCAGGCACTTGGCAATTTGCCTGAACTTATGACCCCAGGAGCATTTCAATTTTCCCCACCTGCCTATCCTCCCCATCTATGCCCTTTTCACTGCCCTACCCTCTGCCACATACCCTTTTGCCCCCTGCTCTTATCACCAAGTAAGTTCCAAAATGGATGGGATTTTAGGCCATCTGTGTTTCAGATGTCTTTTCTTTTACTTCGTCTCCCACAACTGCTCCACAACTGAACTACATCAGTTCAACAAGTGGGAAAAAGCTTTTAGGAGCAAACTCATTCAGTACTCTGGCCATCTCACTGACCAGAGATCTAACAATCACATGACAAAATTATTCACCAAACCTCTGGAGAAACCCTGGAAACCTCCTCAAAGATGCAAATATTTTACCTCACCAATATACCTTGCATAGCTAATTAACCAGCACAAACTTCATGGTATTGCAGAGCTTGAAGCAATATTAATATGCAGTGGGGCAAAAAAGTATTTAGGTTTTATTTACCAATTGTGCAAGTTCTCCCACTTAAAAAGATGAGAGAGGCCTGTCATTGTCATCACAGGTGTACCTCAACAATGAGAGACAAAATGTGAAAACAAATCTAGACAATCACATGGTCTGATTCGGAAAGAATCTATTTGCAAACTATGGTGGAAAATAAGTATTTGGTCAATATCAAAAGTTCATCTCAAT
>JANHZU010005934.1:7686-17765 GCA_032468055.1 Acrochordus granulatus | reverse complement strand
CGGAGTTGCCTGAACAGGAAATACAGAGCGCGCTTACTGATGATGCGCAAGGTTTGGCACGAAGTTTCCTCGTCTCACGAGTCGCCGCTCGTCTAGCGGAATATTTTTTGATTAATTTTTTTGCTCATCCTGTGAGTTTCTCGTCCTGCGACTTACTTGTCTTATGAGGTACCACTGTACTTTTGTCTTTTTGGTAAAAAGGAAGATGCCTAAGATTACAGGCTCCTCAATTCTGTAACCAATAGGAAGCATTACTCTCTTCTTTTTGAACTTTTGGAATGTCTACTGAAAGCCCACATTTTTACTAAATCTCAGAGATACTTACAATTTAATTTGCATAAAAGAAGGACATAAAAATTTAACTGCCTTTGGTTCTCATTATGGAAAGTTTGGATAGATATCTTTTCATGTCCAGGTAGTCCAAGTGATCTTCCAAAGATTAATGCAAAGACGTATTGGAAGCTTTTACAATGTTATTTGGAAAATTTATTGACTGTGAGGTTCCAGTGTCCTGATAAGGAACAGATACCAACAGTCCTGCCTGATGAGTTAAACACAAATGTTTTGATTAGAACTTACCTTCCCACTATCCTCCCCCCCAATATACACATTGATGATTTTTATTTTGCCTTAACACTGCTTTTACAATGCACTTTAGAGCTTGCAACAGTTTCTTTGCTTGGAATTGGAACAATTTAAAACTTCTCAGAGAGTTTTGCAGTGCCAGGTCAGTATGAATGATTCTTTTCCCATTGCAACTTTCACATCGGTTATATTCTTACCTTGCGGAACAACAGATTAATGCTTATTTCACTTCCTGTTTTGGTCTCTCCTCTGCTTCTGACACAGCTTGTCAGAAGGTTTCCTGACATCATGACTCACCAAATCATAACTTCTGATAGTGGTCCACAACTCAGAGCACATTTTTGAAAAGTTGCAAGGTACTTCATCTACAGGCAGTCCTCACTAAATGACGGTAAACAGGAACAGCAACTCCATTGTTAAGTGATGTGGTCATAAAGCATGATGTCACATGACCATTCCAACGTTCCATTTCTTATTTTTGAAGTTGGAAAAGATACACCCTTTCCCTTCTAACTTTTTACTCTCTTTTATTCTCTTGCCAGTCATTCCATCTATCCTAGAATCCTCCCCCCATATCTGGGTTAGTCACTATAATGTCATTTTCCCTGTCTATTTCAGAATCAGCACCACAACTGGTAGGTGCCCAATCAGGAGTGTGGGTTTCACAAATAGAGCTGTCAGAGGAGGCAGAATATATTAGAATCTGTCCAAGGTCTTTCTGTTTCCAGGTAGCCCTTCCTTTGAATCAAATATTCCAGATTGCCATATATTGCCTGAAATATGGTATCTAAATAGAGATATGGACTATATTATTTTAATATACATAAATGAAATAAAAAAGTATTGCAATCTGAGCCTGAACCATTTCTCGCTATCTGTAGGCAAGTTCACTTGTGGTTAATTATTCTTTGCCTGATTTTGCACCACAAAGATTTCCAACTTCAATTCAGAAACAAGAAATGGGAATCCCCCATCCCAAAGATTCCCAGCCAAGAAGAGGGAAGGAATGAGTGACAAGGCAGAAGGGGAAAATAATTTGTTACCTCCAATTGCTGAAATTATGGAAATGGAAGGAGGGGCACAACATCTTCCAATTCGATGACAAGGGGGAAAATGAGTGAGATGCTTTTAGTTTAAAAGAGGAAATAGAGATACATACAACCTATGATCATATAATTAGTATAGGTATTATATTTAACATCAGTTAAACCAATTTGGTCTTGTGGTTAAAGTAACAGACTAGCAACTGGGAGGTTGTAAGTGCTAAACCTGCCTTAACCACGAAAGCCAGCTGGGTGACCTTGGTCCAGTCACTCTCTTTCAGCCCAACTCACCTCACAAGGTTGCTATTGTGGGGAAAATAGGAGGAGGAAGTTGTGTTAAATATATTCACTGCCTTGAGTTGTTTATAAATAATAAATAATATTATTTGAACTCTCTAAAACAATAAAGTATGCTGTTGGGAAATGAGGAAAAATGGAAAGATTTCAAACTAAAACAGATTGCCCTTAACTTTTGCCTCCTCAAACTGGAAAAAATATTTTTCACTATGATACAACTACAGTAGAAAGTTACACACCTGCATGTTTGATTAATAAAAAGTAAACTAAAATGTAAAGTCAGGCTTCTCAGTGACTTCGTGGACTTGTCCATATACTGTAGATGTCTTGGCAACAATAAAGAAATGTTTTACTCTTGACTTATCTTGGGATATTTTTTCAACTTTCTGGCTGAGTTAACAGACTGCGATTTCCAGATAGTCTCCCACTTAAGATCCAATCTTGCTTAGCTTTTTTAAGGATTAACCAAGGTTCAATGAAACAAGTCTGGGTATCAAATATATATTATTATTATATAACGAGAATAATTATGTTCGTTCTTCACTCAATCAGCCAGATGCTAAGACTGGATTTGGCATTTTTGTCCATCTACTGAGTTCTTCCCAAGGCAGAAAGGTATTATCTTGTTAAAGGTATTATCGCAGGATGTAAGCTGTTCCAAGTAATGCTGCCTTTTGCAATTGACAGATGGTGAATTTATCAATTCCAATGGTAAACAAGTGGTGCTCCAATGTTTTGGGATTGCACCCAATGCCCCTATTATTTTTGCTACCACCTTCACTTTCTTTTGCCACAATCATTCTATTTCTATTTGCAAGTCTTTGTATTGTATGATTTTCTCCAGTTCTTTCTCATCTATGCTGCTGTCTCCAGGTACTGCCATATCCACTATCCAGACTTTGTCTTTCTTATCAACAATTGTTAAATCTGAAGTGTTATGTGGCAGGTGCCTGTCTGTTTGAATTCTGAACTCCCAGAGCAATTTAGCCTTTTCATTTCCTATTACTTTCTCTATTTTATGATCCCACCAGTTCCTGCTTGCAGGCAAATGGTATTTCTTGCAGATTTTCTAGTGCACTATTGTTCCTATTTATCATGCCATGAATTGTAGTCAGTCTGTGCGATCTTGCAGCAGCCAACTAGGTGGTCCACTATTTCCTCAGCTTCTTTGCAGAGGCAGCATTTGCTGTCTGTTATCTTTTCAATTCTAGCCTTGTACACATGTGTTCTTAACACTTGGTCTTGTGAAGCCCCCCTGTCTCTTTTTTCAATTTTCCTCTTCTTAGCCCTTGCCAGGTCTTGTTTTTATTTGTTTTGCCTTTTATTTTTTTGAATGTACTGGCCATGTAAAGCTTTGCCTTGCCATGTCTCTTTTCTGTTCTTCATTTGATATTTCTTGTATGCCAGTTTTGTCTCTCTTATATGTCAGTAAGCCTTCCTGGTATATTAGCTTTAGTTCATCTTCTTCACTGTCCTTCAGGTATTCTTCCAATACCCATTTTTCCTCTTCAACTGTCAGATGTATTTGCAACCTTCCATGCCCATCTATTTTCCTTGGTAGGTAGAGTCTGTCAACATCATTGTGTGGATGAAGGGAGTGATTCTCTGTCATTATTTTTCTGGTAATCATATCCAGGACCTTTAGTTCTGCTTGAGTCCAGTCCACTATTCCACCTGTGTATCTAATGACTGGAATTGCCCAGGTATTAATTGCCTTGATAATATTTCCTCCACTGAGTTTCGATTTTAACATCTTTATTCTCATGATGTGTACACTCCTGACCTTCTTCTTGACTTCAGTGTGCTTGATGTTGTCAGCTTGAAGGATACTCAGATATTCGTAGTAAACATCTTTATCCAGACTCTTGATGTTATTTCCATAAGCCATCTAGATTCCTTTGGTTTTCATCGTTTTTCCCCTGTTGATAGAGAGGGTGGCACATTTGTGCAATCCAAACTCCACTGCAATATCTTGGCTATATATAAGGATTGAGCAGTGATTCTATCTGTTGTTATTGTTATTTAATTAAATTTATATTCCACTCTGATCATTTCACAAATTGTTAAAAGCATGGAAATACAAGGAAACTCTAAAAAGCAAAAAAGGATAAAGATGACAGGAGTAACAAACCTGGATGGGAAGAAAGAAAAAAGGGGGCTTCATTCACCTTCACCAAATGAGCTAAGTGTCAAGATTTGCAACCTGATTCCCACCAGCCATTTTTGATTACAAAGTCTATAACCTTACTATAACTTCTATGTTATTTGAGCTGTTGGACATTGCAGTCCAGAGCATAAAGAGGCTATCATGTTGTCTATCTATGCTACTGAAATAATGATGCTTGCGTTGTAATCTGCTGCAATGATTCTCCTAATTATTTAATAACTTTTATTATGACTTTCATTTCATTAACTCAATGTCCAGCACACACACACACACAAAAAACAGTTTACTATAGTCATTTTCAGCCAATTATGCTGGCCCTGCTTAGTGCTGTTTAAGAAGTCAACGGATTGTATTGAATTTTGGTGCTCTAATTTACTTAATTGCAGCAACTCTCACCACTCCTATGGGTAGAGTTCCTTATTAGCATAGCAATTGACTCTTTCTAAAGCCCTCACAAACCTTTCTTTGCAAAATTATTGCACCTGTAATTCTGTAACAATGAAACATTTGTTTTCAAAGCAATTAACTTTTGCAACAGAACAAACATGAAACCACTATGAGCTTGTTCACAAGTTACAGTGCTTGGGCTGATTCTCCAGTAGCACAAAAACATTACAAGCAATGACAGGTTCCTGATGTCACAACACTGGAAGAAGCCTTTTGTTTATACAATAAGCTAATGTTTCTAAGCTCATCGAAGTGGAAGAGAAGGTCCACTGAAAAGGAACTACCTTTTACTTTAGGGCCAAATAGCAAAGGAGTAAACTCACCAGTAATTAGGCTGCTATTTTTTTCATGCCTACTAAAGGCTCAGAATTTAAAAAATGTACACAGTTTGTAACAGATATATTTCAACTGGAGTTTGAAGGACAATTAGAGTTGCCCTCCACAATACGATTTCTTTCCAATATTGTGGACTACAAATACCATGACAGAACACTATGCTAGCTAAAGTGATAAAAGTCAGTCTAATACAGTTTGGGAAGATTGAAGCAGAGCTTGCACTAGGTTTGGGTCATTATGGAAAGCCATCACACCAACTTTTGAATCTGATAATTGGAGAGACTAAATTCCAACTGTATTGCAGACAACTACTTGTGACCACTTCAGTTAACAAACCCCACCACAGATGCCACAAAAACACTAATAAAAAATATGTCTAGCAAAGAATTAACAGAGTCCAAGACTGCAAGATTCAGCCAACAATAAATAAAACCCTCTCTTTTTTCCACTTCTCACTCCAATTATGCCCAGCAGTTCTCTTCAAATAGTTATAGATACACTCAACAACTGCCTTCCTCTTTACAAACTCAGCAGACCTAGGAAAAACCCAAGAACACAAAGATAGTCAATAAACATCTTAAACAATCAAGCATTAAATATTAACAAAAACCAATTAGTCTATTTTTTTAAAATGCAAGATCATATGTTTTGCTTTTCTATTTTGAATGGAGTTGATCATTTACAATGCTTGTTGTTGTTCAGTCGATCAGTCATGCCTGACTCTTTGCGACCCCATGGACAGCAGCACACCAGGCCTCCCTGTCCTGTATTGCTTCCTGGAGTCTGCCCGAATCTGTGCCCATCTCATCCACAATACTATTTAACCATCTCATCCTCTGTTGTCCCCTTCTCCTTTTGCTTTCAATCTTTCCCAGCATCACAGTCTTTCCTAATGAGTCCTCTCTTAATGAGTCATCTCTCTAAAGGAAATCAACCTTGATTGTTCATTGGAAGGCCAGATACTGAAGCTGAAGCTCAAATACTTTGGCCACCAAATGCAAATAAGGATTCATTGGAAAAGACTGTGATGCTGGGAAAGATTGAAGGCAAAAGGAGAAGGGGACAGCAGAGGATGAAATTGTTAGATAGCATTGTGGATGTGATGGGCATGGATTTGGGTGGAATCCGGGAGGCAGTGCAGGACAAGGGAGGTCTGGCATGCTATTGGAGTCACAAAGAGTTGGATATGACTGAGTGACTGAACAACAACAATTAAATGAGTTGCTATTATTGATATATTTATATAGAAATAATTTATATTATTATTGACCTTTATGCTGCATCATTCTTTTTTTAGACTTTGCATTTGTTTTAGAGTTAATTGCTTGAATAATTTTTTTGAAATGGAAAACTTAGTTTGCAAGAAGCAGAATTACACTTCAGATCTTTTTCTATACAAAAATCAGCCTGCACATTCAAAACTAGTAGGGCAGAAGATCACTGTGACATTTGGATTTGCCATCAAGCTCTGCTCAGGGCTGTTCTGAAAGTGCCAGCAGAACAGCTTGCCAACTTGAGTTTACAGTCCTGGTCTGATGATTGTTACAAATATAACACACTGGACAATTTGTCCATCTAGCCCAGTAACAACCTACTCTGGCTGATAGTAGCTGTCTTCATATAAAGACTTTTCCCACACCTGGTACTCACTCGATCGACTTTTTAAACTCAAGTTAAAATATGATGAGGAAACAATACAGATGGTTCTAAGGAAATATATATAGTTAAAAAGATTAAAATGTACATTATGTTATGATCTCAAAGAGATTTTTTATCAGATGATGTATTGTTGGTACATGATGCCCGAGAAATAATCTAGCAAGTATAAAGAGAATTCAAATATACACTGGAAATTTGAACAACATGAAGGGATACTTCATCATGCTTGGTGGACATGTAAAAAAGCTAAAAAGAATTCGATCCAAATCTCAATCCCCATTTTTAAACTGAAAATTAAATGTGATAGAAAAATAATGAAATAAAGGTGCAAGCTCTTCCACTTCCTCTCCTCTGCCGTTTTTGCTTCTTCCACTTAAATATGTAAAACAGGACCTGACACAGGGACCATCATGTTTCTGCTGTCAGAAAAGCTCTTTTAATCTTATCATAGCAAAAACAATGGAAAGTTCTCACCTGTTTGCCAAAAGGTTTGTCTAAGGGGGAGTCCCAATGAGGATGCATTCCACGTAATCATAATGCCCAGTTATCTCAAAGGTCTTTCCTTGTAAGCAATAGAATCTTAGCTGTCTGTCACAGAGGTATGACTTTTTATTTTCAATAGAAAAACACTTTCCCTGGTTTAACCCATCTAATTTCCCAAATAACTTTCTTGCAAAATCAGATTCCTTAGATTTTCCTTCTCTCAACCCCAAAGTGTAAAAGATTCTCTGCCTTTTGGTGGCTCAGGGTCCCTCTTTCTTGGAAAGCAGAGACCCAATAATAAAGGGCTGGCAATTACTCCTTGGCTTTGTGCTTGCTTTTTTTGGCAAAATTATGTAACATAAACAATTGCTCTACTGTAGAGTTCAACTATAGCTGAACCAACATTTCTCTCACAAACATTTCTACCTTGAATAGCTTTGCCAATCACTTTACAGAGCTGCTGTTAGGATCTTTTCTATGTGACAGGATTGGCAAAGATAAGACACCAAAGAAATGGTCAAATATTCTCATTAAGCAACATTTAATAAGGGATTATTTAATTTCTTCATGATGTTAAGAGTTGGTATAAATGGGAATCAGTTGCCCTCCTTTTATTCCATTCTCCAGAACTCTCTCTTGTGCTTTCTTTATGGTTATTTTTGTATGCTTTGCTTGAGTCACTCTACTTTACCTGCATGATGGAAATGTCTAACCAATACGGCACTGTCTTTGATTCAAATGGTTTTTGCTGGAAAAAGATAAGAATGGCAATTGTTGCTGTAACCCATGACACAACCCCATTTGGGCTCAAATCCATAAGTGATTTCGTTTGCATGAGGAATATTTATAGGCGTATTCATAAAACACCAGGTATCTTACAGGAGAGAACAGGAAAATATATCTTCCACATATCTGTGCAACTAGCATATCGTGAATATTGGCAGGTGACTTCAAGATAACACAACATAGATAAAACAATTTAATTCATGCCAATGTTTCAACACAAAGTACAGTACAGGAGACTAATATATTAGTTTGAAAATAGAAAATTCAAGATATCTGTACAGCATGAAATTTGGATCATTGTTCTGTGAGATTAACTGACCTCATAATGATAGTTCTCTAAAAACAGCAGTCTATAAATTGGGAACTAACCTTGGAAATATGCCACTCCTCTCTAATTCATGCTCTTCTGGCATAGATGCAGTACATTCTCCCTTCACTTAATCTAAAAATTACCTTACTGTAAATTCCAATAGCATTCTTTTCATACTACTAGCCAGTCAGAAAAGAATAGGCCATTCTTGCAGAAGTCTGTTTAACAAAGCCTAGAATATTTAGTTTAAGGCTCAATTTTAACCATGGAAGATGCACAGAAAAATCCCATCTCCTTACACTGTCAACTCGGTTAGCCATAACAATCTCAGTCAGATAAACTGGGGACTTAGTCTGAAATCTTATGCATATCTGCAAGCAATCAAGAAACTTGTTCTGCTTCTCAGGTATAACTGCCTCCCACAGAATTTGATGGAATTACATAGAAGAATCATATTTTCTCTTTATGATTTAGAATAATTTCCTTGTATCCATTGACTAAATTTTCTGGTAATATGGTCACATAATCCACAATGAAATACTTTTCTGTTTATATTAACTATTTTATATCCCTAAGCAGTTAAAATTACAGGCATAAAATCTGTCCCATCCTTTTGTCAAGTCTCTCTTGCTGAATGCCATGAAGCCTATGCTTGGAGCAATAGAGTACATGCAACACACCATGCTTATATTCATTAGAGCCAGGCTGAAGAGGTTATATTTGAATTTATGGTTTGATTAGCTTTCCTCCTTTCCTAAAAATGAATTCAGGGTTCATTTTCTGAATGATCACATCTGTTTATATTCCACCTACACCTGCATATCTTGAGATGACAGCATCTGCTTGAATGCTGTAATCACTTATTTCTCAACAGAGGAATTGAAAATTTGGTAAATAAAGCTCATAATATAAAGAACATGGAAAATGTATTACACTTGCCTAAGGGGGGAAAACATCCAGAGCAGGTAGATAAAGAAGCTTTGGCATCCTTAACTTTATAATGCCAATTTTGGTCAAAAGGAACCTGGCCAAAAAGACCTACTTCCAAGCAAAGAAGATCTGAAAAGGGGTGTTTGTTTGTTTGCTTGTTTGTCTCCAGGTTCATACTGTAGCTCCCTGCAGCACAGAAGAAAATTTCCTAAGATGCAAGCTGTATTCCAACTCCTTTGAATAAGTTCAGGTCCCCCGTCTCTCATGAGTACAAATTTCTCTGAAATTTAAGATCAGCCAGACTGTTTTTGATTTAAATTTGAACTTACCTGGAGACCAGATGAGTACAAGAACTGACACTGAGTTTTCAAGTTATTTTTGAAATTGTGAATAAAAAAACACACTGGACAATAGAAAATAATCACTAAACACTCTTTATTGTTTTATTTGAAACCCTTGTCCCTTGTTAGCCATACAGACAGACAGATATTATTCTGTAGATGTGTAAGTCTAAAAAACAAGGGAAAATGCACACTGAAATATTGGCTAACAGTAACATTAAACATTTGGCAGCCTTTTGTTTTTTGTGTTTTTCAATAGGAGCTTTTATTTAATATTCCATATTAGAAACAATATTTGCCTGCAGCACTTCTTTTCATGAAAGGGTGTTAGATAAATGATGAGGCAACATACCTTTTTCAGAGTACAGCTTTGCCCAAGCCCATTTGACCCTTAATTCCAAGTTCAACCAACACAACTGATCTGTAGAGGCATCTGTATGGACTCATGGTGCTTTTTGTGCACTGCTAGAAGCAGAAACCAAAGAAGCTGCTGGGCTTTGAAGAGCTTCTGTTGTCTTTACTTGTTTAGCAGTTGGATTTTAATCAAAGTGGATCAACAATTCCTGAGAGAGAGAGAGAGGGAGAGGGATAGAGAGAGAGAGAAAGAGAGAGAGAGAGAGAGAGAGAAAGACAGAAAGAAAGAAAGAAAGAAAGAAAGAAAGAAAGAAAGACAGAAAGAAAGAAAGACAGAAAGA
>JANHZU010005933.1:5608-18523 GCA_032468055.1 Acrochordus granulatus | reverse complement strand
ATCCAGTCCAGATGCCTGTTTTTTAAACTTTGTTGCGATGCAATTACCCTGGACGAGTGAGAGTCTTCACAGACAAAGATAAACTTGAATATCTGAAAATTCAAAAGTGTTTGTTACCTGAATGTATCTTTATGTTTAGACAACTTTAATTTCTTTATAGTAGCTGGCGAAAAAAATATCATTTAATTGTTGTATGGCATTATCATAGGCTATTTTTACTCTCAGGATCAACATTTATTTATTAAATTTAAGAAAATAAGCTGCCAGCTTATCTATTTAACGGTATTGATAAACAAATAAGAAAGGTTGATTGTTTTACCAACATTTGCCCAACTGTGTTTTTTAAAAAAGTGTTGCTTATAATATGGTGGGCAACACCTTTGGAACTCTATTATTTTGCTTCTTTAAATATCCTGTGGCCGTAATGGTTGAAAATAGCAGCATCTGCATGGTATCCTGAAATTCTGAAATGGAAAATGCCCAAAAGTTTACAATATTATCCTAAAATAAATGTAACAGAGTTGAAAGCAAATTTTAAAAAATCCTCCAAATATCTCTAAAATTACCACATTCATTTGAAAAACTGTTTGATGATATAATTCTCAGATGAGAAGGAAGAGGAGGACTTCGCTATTAAAAAATTAGCAATAAAAGTATACTTTTGAATACTTTCCATGTAATACATCTTGTGAGATTTGAATCAGATTATTCTTTACATTTCAATCCATTTCATTCTGCCAATAGGTTAAATAGAACTGCAGAACAGTTTGCTTATCTAGCTCTGATAACTTAGCTTCTGTTTTGGTGCTGAACCTGGCCAGCTATGTAGTCTGCTAAAGAACTTTATTTATTGAGTTTGCTTTTGGTTAAAAAAAATATTAGTGAGAAGGTATTGCAATCATACATAGTTCTATAATCTGAGTATTTGGTAAATTCATCTCAAGATCTTCCATGACACTTGACTTTTCCAGAAACTATGCATGAATGTAGTTGTGCAGATTCAGCATTTATAAAGAATATATATTTGGCCTGCAATTTTAGAGAGTACCATGCACACATGAACTGTGAATAATTTATTCTGAAACAGGGAGATCCAGCAATGAAACAAAATATGACAGAAGTGCTATTTGAGATTTGTAAGGCTGCCTTCCTTTGTGTTTATAAATTTGGAGCAATAGAAGAGCATTCTGTTGTTGCTTATTTGGCTTCATTAAACATTTAGATAATATATTCTAGTATAAAATAATTTACTATATTATATTTAGTTAAAAAACTAAAAGATTAGCATGTGATTACTTCCATACTTTAACCTGCAAAAAAAAACCCCCTCTTAAATTGTGTATTAATCGGTAAGTGCTACTGTCAAGTGGGCAGTATTGAATTTTTGAATTAAACATAATGCTAGGGGCAATGTCTGTTCCATTATTCTGAAATGTAGTCTGTCTAGTGTATAATGGCACTTTGTTAGAGGAATAGCAAATCACTCTTCCCTCTCAGTGATTCAGCGGCAGACAAACATATACCCTCCGAGAAATGTGATGTACTTTCTGTCTGCCATCTGGGAACAATCTTTGTAAGACTACAACATAGTAATGCACACATAATTAAATTCTTGAAATGATTTTACTAATACCCTGTTCAATACCTCATCATTAAGTTGGAGATTATTTTATTTTGCACATGGTTGAAATATTTAGCAAATCTTCAACAACATGTGACCCTTTGCCTAATTTCAAAAGCTCTTTGCAAGGATCTTTTAGATGGCAAGACTGATCCGTTGGGCTTTTTTATCATCTTACTGAGTGAGTGCAAAGGAATAGAGGAAACAATGATATCAGAAGAGGGAAAAAGCCAAGCTATTAGAAACAGAGAATAGTTGTCCTAACCATTACAGGTAATGAGGCCTTTAATTGATTAAAGAGGGCCCTTATCTGGAAAAAAATCTGTTCCTGATATACATTTTTAATGCAGAGGAATTGGATCAGAAATAACACTTGAGATGTAGGCAAAGGCATTACAGATCAGCACTGTAAAATTTAACAGATCTAGAAAAGATGAGATATTTCTTTAACAACAACAGTGCCTCTTTAATCTGAATAAATAGTCTCTGCAGTACAAACAGCACTGATTTATACAAACATCTATGTTTTCAATCTGCAGTACAAACAGCATTGACTTACACAAAGTCTACATTTTCAGTCCCCCATTCTGTCCTACACAGGTTTTAGCAAAAGATGGAGACCCTTTTCTTATTCTTTAGTCAACAAATGCAATTGTTGAATTTTTAATTTTCAGCAGCCTTTCCCAACCTGGTCCCTCAGACATACTGAGTCACAAATGTCAACATTCCCCATTAGCCTGGTTTTTCCCTATTTTTCCACCTAGATGTGGGAAAGTGAATTTCAGATTACTGTTTTTGCAAAAACAGGTATAGGATAGTATCCTTTTTTCATTCAGGAATAAAGCAATTATTTGGAAATAAAGAGTTAATGCAGCAATATCAGAAAATTTGCTTAAAGTTTAGCAAGTATAAATTTTCTTAAAATAATTGGTTTTAAAAGGCTAGTGGGACATGTGTATGGAAGTAAATAAGGTATTGACTGAAGAATAAGCTTCAGAAATTGCCCTGTCAAAAAAGCAATCTGCTGTTTTAATTTAATACAGGCATATGTCTTCAGCAGTAGAAAATTGTATTAATACTAAAACCAGAATAAAGTATAGTTTTCTGCTATGTAGTTGGTTTGGGATATGTGTGTGTTATTGTTGTTACAGCACTAAAAGAATAAGGTTCATGTAGTTTTATTTTGCTTTATTGTTAAGTGGCTGTAGATGCCTGATACAATCCCTGATGATATAGGTGCATTGTGACATCATCTCACAAATGATGGAAATTATATATTTGCTGTCACTTGTTTCACCTGGGATGCCCATGCAGGTTTTATACATTACCTTCTTACTCAACCAGATGTGATCTAGAGTTTTGGGACAATGATTCCCATTTCCCTCCTACAGCCTAGCCAATATTCATTCTGACTAATGACTGTATGAATTATACATCATTCATACCCCAAGGGCATCAGGTTGCAAATGTTAGTGTAAATAAAATGATTTAATTTCTGATATTCTTGAAATTATCTTAAATATAGTGGTAGCTGTAAGTATAGTACCTTAGTCTCAGATTTTGGAAACTCCACAAATTTTATAGAAGGCCACTCAACTGTCTATATTTCGTTTGCTGAAATTTTAAATTTTGTTACATACTCTCCCAGAAAGGGAAGTTTTTAACTGAAGAAAAACTTAAAACTTATTAGAAAGCACATGTAACTGATAATTATGCGCTAAGATTTGGGCTTAAGAAGTAATTGATTACTGAGTTCTGTGATTCCATAGATGAAATAGAATAAGTCTACAGAAGTACTTTGTAAGGCCTTGGTTCCTATGAGACCACCTCTAAGATTCCTAGTGAGTAGAGGGCAGTGGAAGAGGCCAGGATGCAGATATATTTTCATTAAAAAAATCTGAAAATGCTAACATGTCATTTTCCATATTTATAAGGGAATGCATCAGTTCTGTGTGTTGCATTTTAAAATAAGGAGAAAAATGTTATTGATTTTGATTCATAATTCAGAAAATTTTGGAAGAAAAAGCTTTTTCCTTTTTTTCCTTTTGATCATTGATCTGTATGACCTCATGCATAGGCTTTTTTCCTCCCTTCATTTGGCATGGGTTTTTTTTTTTAAGTGTAGCTCTCATTTTCAGGCAGTTTCACTTCACTAATCTGTGATCTAATGAGCAGTAATGTGGGGTTACAGTGAACATTTTGTTTGCTTTAATGGGAGGATGGCTGGACAGAGTGGGAGAGAAATAGTGTCTGTGAGGAAGAGAGGAAGAGTGATTGAACAGTGTGAAAAAGACTTGTTAGATCATGGTAGTTAGCCTGATTTATTTCACAATGGGTCGGAAAAGGCTGAAGCAAACTACAGTTTGTTTACCAGGTTTAAAATCCTGTTGTCCAAAGCATGTTGATTTCTGAGAGTATATACCTGGCAATTCTACTTGTGAAAAACATCCAAGACTGTTCTGAATCTGTAGTTCCTTAAAATCTTATAAAATATTGGGCCTAATGGAAAGTTTTATTTTAATTATAAAAATAGCATTTGCATATTAGGTTCATGCTTGACTGATTTTAAGTCCATTTGAATGAAAAGGAAAATCAAGGATTAAAACGCTATTCTATTTTGAGGTCAGTCACCATGTACTCATGTTACTGAGTTTCATATATAAAGAAAGGACACCAGTAGTGAGATACCATAATGTAGCTGCCTTATTGCAGTCTGCTCTCTGCCTTGGAAGTAAGCTTGAAAAGTTTGGCATGAGGGGAGATGCAGTACTATATTTTATATATGTTTATTATCCAACATATTACCTGTAATTAAGTTACTTGTAAATATACATTACATTGGGAACGTAGAGGCCGAACATTTAACATGCTGGGGTTGCTGGTTGGAAGGTTGGCAGCTCAGTAGTTGGAGATCCCAAGTGCCATGTAATGGGGTGAGCTTCCATTACTTGCTCCAGCTCCTCCCAATCTAGCAATTCAAAAGCATGTAAAAATGCAAGTAGATAAATAGGAACCACCAACAGCATCTCGGCGTATAGTCATGACCATGGAAACTTCTTTGGACAAATGCTGGCTCTTTGGCTATGAAACAGAGATGAGCACTGCCCCCTGGAATTGGACATGACTGGCAGGGGGAAAACTTTTACTTTTAAGGGTGCAGTGGCTGAGTGATTAAAGCACTGGGCTTATTGGCCAGAAGGTTGGTGGCTTGAGTTCAAGACTCTGTGTAGTGGGGTAAGCTACTGTTCTTGCCCCAGCTCCTGCCATCATAGCAGTTCAAAAGCATGTAAAAATGCAAGTAGATAAATAGGTACTGCCAATTTGGTAGGAAGGTAACAGCATTCTTGGCGCCTTGGTGTATAGTCATGCCAGCCACATTACTACAGAAGTATAGGGAAGAAGAAACCTTTGTCTTAATGTGTTATACTGACAGTATTTGATTTGTAACATAGTGAAGCGTTATTTCTGAACTGTAATTCTAAAAATAAAAGTCCAGTCCCTTCAGATATATAATTTTGTTCACTTGTGGTATTAGGAAGCAACACAAATGGGTGCTTCTGAACAATCAAGTACACTTTGTTTTTGTACTGTCCTATGCATTGAGCTAATTCCTACCAACCTCAAAGCCCTATTTCCTACTGCATAAGTATTAACTACTATATTCATGAAGGTTTGTTTATTGAAAAATTGGTATCGCTGCACATCTTAGAGCACAGTTTTAGGCAGCTTACCATAACAAAACAAAACAAAACAAAAAAAACCCAATAAAAACCATAAAAACAAAGATTAAAGGCCAGCACATCATATTGGGCCCAAACTCTATATAAATGTTTATGGAATTAGTGTGCTGTTTTATCTGAAAAGTACGGTAGCTTTAAATTGTCTAATTTTTGTCTGCATTTCAGGACATAAGCTCAAGGGAGCTAAATAAATTAATCTTACTGTAGAATAGGCAAAAGAGAGCACTTGTGCTTAATGGAGAATTTCCTCTTCAGTAATAAAGGAAGGAAGGTTCAGTGCATGATGTCGGAGATAAAATGAGCAATGCTAGTTTCAGACTCGTAAGGAACAAACAGTGTGGTGGTGAGAGGGATGGAAGGGACTTGAGAAATTTATGGGAGTTGAAAGAAAAGCAGGAGGTGACAAAAGTACCAGGAGATAGGAAAGCCTTTCATTGTGAAAGATCTGGGTTTTGACTCCTGGTGACTAAAGGTCTGCAAAGGTCCCTAGGAAGACAATAGGCTGCAGATCTGATGCAAAAGGAGCTTTGCTTGATTGTAGTTTTCAGAGGGAGAAAGAAGTTTGTTGTCAAATTCCATGCATTCTTATCGCTTTCATAGTCTATGCTTTTATATCCAAGTATTACAAGTTTAAGAGAGCTTCAGTTTTAAATTTCCGGGGAGAACATACATTTAGTATCTGTTAGAATTTGTACTTCATACTTCTCTTTTGACTGTATTTAGCACATTACTATTGAATCCAATGCAACTTTACATTGCAAATAAATTCCATTGTCTTTAGTCATTTTTTTCTGTAATAATTGTGTTTAGGATTTCAGCCTTAGTTTTAGGGGCAATTTTGCAGCCTTTATATCCTATGGAAACCTTAATTATTTCCAAGTGGCTGCATTTTTAATAGCAATTAATCTAATTTTAATTGGTTAGCTGGTACTGTGTTGAAATCACACTGTTCTGCTCCGTGTGACACAGAGATCCTAATTTTGCTTTAATGTTGTCTCTTTTATTAAATCTAAGTTTCAGCATGTGATATTTACCATTTATTTCTCAAACGTCTAGGCTTCTGATTCCACAGCAACTCTGGACACCTTTTTAATGTAAAGTTAAATAGGGAACTCTGACATATAAGAAAAGAACAGCGGTTGTCTAGAGAAGCAAGTCAAAAAGAATACTTTTTCCTTTAATTCCCCTGAATTAAAGAGATTCAAATCACATTATCCCAAGGCATGGGGGAAGAACATGTTTTAAGGCTTATTGAAAGACTGGGGAATACTGTTCCAGAGAGCGAAAGTAGCCATAGAAGGCTTGCTTCCTTAATCCTCTAGATGTTACTGCTTAATAATAAACAAGTCTTGGAAATGTAGCTCAGTTAGATCATATGGGATAAGCAGATGGTCCCACAGATAATAGGCCCTATGCCATGCAGTAGTACACTTCCAAAGTAGCCATGCATGGGTGACTATAAGGAGAGCCTCTCAGTCCAGAAATGGGTGTACCTAGCACACAAGCTGAACCTATTCAAAAGCCATTTGACCGCAGTTCCACATTGTTTAAAATTCCTAGAACCAGGTGGTCCAACAATCCACAGCCACTTGTTCTTGCCAGGAGTGAGCTTGAGCCTATTCTTCCTTATTCAGACCCTGAGCAACAGGAAGGACTTTAACAGCATTGCTTGGCTGACCTCAGTATCATCAGTAGTATTGATATTGACCCCAACATGACAGATGATCTTCTCTTCTAATCTCCTTATATAAATATTAAACAAGGAGGCTATGAAAATCAAGTATTTTACCAATCCAGGGCTTTGGACAGAAGGCCTTGCCTCTCTGCTAACACTGACTAGAACTGGTCACAGAGAAAGGAGGAGAATCACCACACCACTGTCCCTCCTACACCCACTGCTCGTTCAGAAGAATAATACGATCAAAGATATCAAAGGTTTCTGAGAGATCAAAGATAATTATAATGGTTGCATTACCATTTCCAGTCTCTGCCATTAGTAATCAACAAATGCAGTCGATGCCATCTCAGAAGTGTGTCCTGGCTTAAATCCTCCAGATTTAGGCTCCAGGTACTCTATCATCTAGTGTCTTTTCTAACTGCAACCTGACCACCTTTTCAAGAACCTTCTCCCCAAAGGGAAAGGATGAAAATTGTCCAGGATGTTGGGTCCTGCTGTGGCAGAAGTACTTCTTCATTCAAGGAATTTTAGACACCACCACAGATGTTAACTCCAAGGCAACATTCAACAGCCAGGAGAGACAATGATCTAATAACAGAATTATATTAGCAGGCCCAAGGATCCTGCCCACTTCTGGAGGAATAGCAGGATTAAATTCTTCCCAGCCACCCAAGCAAAGTAATGCCTTTGTCATATTGACCAGCCTAGCTTGATCAGAATCTAAGTATGAGAGAGTCCAAGTGGATGCTTAAAATATTCTTCATAGCAGCCAGTCCTGGGTTATTCTTCCCAACAAGGAAGCCTGCTTGCCTTCCTTCAAACTCTGGGCAGCACCCAGTAAATATTTTAGAAGGAACTTACTTTGAGGGAAGACACTTTCAGCAGGTACAGGTTTCATGTTATAGCATGGGCACTTCCTTGTAGGTCTTCAGTAGGTGGGTTGCTCCATCTCTGACATTTTTTTACTAGCAACCTGTTTTGAAGATGTTGACTCAGTTTTTCAACTGGTGGTAAATGTTGTCAGCTGGGCTGGCCGAGACAAGAGTTTGCTAAAAGGGACTTTAATTAAGGATTAATTATCCTTAGGCTAGTTACAGCGGCAGCCCTGAAGTATTTGAGGGAAAATGTTAATAAGTTCTTTTGACAAAGAATGCATCTTCCCTGCCCAGCATCTCTGGTTCTCTTTGGTGTTGGCAGTCCATGTAAAGTACCACATCTGACTAACTTTGTTGATTCTGTCCTACTCTGCTTTCCCTATAGCTTTATGAGCTTTGAAGCTTTGCCAATTTGAAAAAGTCTTTTTCCTTTGCCTCTTTCTGCCCCTCCCTTGTTTCCTTCTGGGCAGTGCTTTGGGAAACGGACCTGAAGCCATGCACTTAGGTTATGTTTGATTGCCAGGCCCAACTGTCCTGGCAACATTTTCAAGCCTTTTTTACAGAAAAAAGACAGTTGGTAGGCTGAATCTTTACACATTATGAGAAGTAATCTTTAATTGGCATTTTAAACATACTCCAAATCTGAGAGTGAGTAATGGACAGTCAAAATAAAATAAAATTTTGAGAAAGTTGGATGAGAGGAAATTTCCTGAGTTAGGGATATAATCATCCACTAAAACTGTTATTATTTGGAAAGCTTAATTTTGGATGCATATCTTAAACAACTCTGGGTGACTCACAAGAGTAGTTTTATTGTGATATTTATATCTAGTGTTTTCCCTCAACAACTTCAGGTGATAGTTCTAATTTTGTCCCTATAAGAGTCCTCTGAGGAAGGTTGGTCAAAGAGACTGGCTCAAAGTCAATCAATGAAATTTGATGAAAATTTGAATTCAACACTGTAACATTATTGTTTTTTCCAACAGCATGTTAAAACAGTAGTTGGGTTTTTTACAACATGCTGCACCACAAACTATCTGATCCTAATTTTAGCCTGTTTAGCTAGTATTGTCTTGGGTGGACCCAGGTCATTTCATTCGTTTTAGAGAAACTAAGAGTCAACTGATGAACATTTGTTTCTTCCTAACAAATGTTTCTTCTCTGCATTGGTCAAATGCATATCTTCCTAACTTCATGCATTGGTCAAACGCATTTGGACAACTATTTCCTGCCCAAATATCTGACTTTATTCATTTCAGAACCGTATAAGGCCATCATGTCAAGCAAAATATCTCTGTTCAGTCCTTGTAGAAATACAGTTTATATGACCCTGCTTTTTAGAGTGCCCTTGGCTCATTATAATTTTTATAGAAGCCTTAATCTATTGATTCCTGAATTAATTAAGCATAAAATAAAATTTTTGATCTGAGAAAATAAGCTATTATTTTTAAAAAGGTATTTACTTATAAGTACATGCACACTTTAGAGCCCTACATATTTTTTCTTACTTGGTCTGAAATATTTTCATGCCAGTGCTAAGAAAGAACTGCTAAAAAAGGAAACAAAGGCAAGAACTAAAGAACTTGCAGTTCTTAAAGGAAAGTTAATACTGTTCTATGAACGGTATGTTTTGTTTTGTTTGTTCTTTTGTTTTAACATCAATTAATACTAGTGGCTCACCCATTTTATTGCCTATGAAACTGTGCTTAGAAAGCAGTTAATAGCATGTAGAGATATAGCATCATACAATTTGAGATAAAAAGTTGGCAACAATTTCTTGTTCAGCATGTGTTAGCAACTGTGTTTAAAAACAGCCAAGCAACAAATGCATGTGTCCCATATAGGGAAGAGTGATGCTGCTGCTGACTTTACAAGTGACAATGGTCTATCCACTGAAGAAACTCTCTTTTTTGTATTCTGTATTTTATCTTTTTGAACTCCATGTTGTGTGTGGAACCTTTTGGATCATTTAATAAAGTTTTTTTTGTTTAAATTCTGGAATTAACCAGTTGTCTTTTAGCAGCAGCTTCAGCTTGGCAGGGCTACAGATTCCCAGTGCTTTGCTTAGTTTCCCTTTCTGTCTTTAACCAAACCAGGAGGGGGGGTGAGGATTTCTCCTTTTCTCTTTCCTGTTCTCAGAGGTCTGGTGAACAGGAAAACATGGTTATAATAAAGGGATGGTAGCAGCAAAGAGTCCTACTTTTCCAGGTGCTGTTCACCTCCAAACGCAGGTTACCAAGGGCACATGTATCTATTACAGTACCTGTGATTACAACTTTTATATACTTATGGTTGTCATCAACAAAATTTATCGACATGGTTGCTCAGGGTCGATATGATCTAATGGCATTTAATATATCTCTGGAAGACGTCTCTCTGGTATGAATATATGCCAAAGAGATAAATGCCTTTTTCTGTTTCTGTTTCCTTTCCCCCCTCCTTTTTACTATATATGTTTTAATAATATTTTGGTTGTTTTGTATTTTGAACACAAAATGTTTTTGTATAGGAAGTGGTACAAAACCATATTTAGTTAGAGTCTTCATTTTGGAGAATGAAAGGAAATTTACTGAATAATTTACATTAAATCAGCAAAGTTTTTTCATTCCCAATAAGAACAATAAAAAATTATCTTAGGTCTCCAATCAGACTGTTGGAGTTGGCTAACTGAAATGAAGATAGGGATTTGAATAAACAAGTAGCCTCAGTTTATCTTTCATAATATTTAGTAAGCATCAAATGATCGTACATTAGATTGTATCTGATTATATAATATTTTCTGTCCTCCTCCCTTGCATCCCAAATCTACTGTTTAGTATTTAATGAAGTGTGAAATTTAGATAAAACGGGGGAAAAATTCCTCTGGTTACTAAAACGTCTAAATAAATTTAAATTTGCTTTAAATTATTTAAATATTTAAATGAACATTATTAACTTTTTAAAATATTTTTTTCTATTGATTCTATTCTTGAATTTTGTTTGGCCGTTTGAATACAATTAAATGCTAAATTTAAATTTTAAACAATTAAATAAAATGCATTATTAAGTCCAATTATTTAACCAAATTTCAAAGTCATTTTACACAAATTGAAATTTTCAATAAAATTAAATAAAATGCGATATTTCACATCACACGATATTTCACATGATTGCATTATTAAAATACATGCTCTGCTTACAATCTTCATTTTGTTCGAGATTTATTTGTAATCAGCCATTTTATATTAGTTTTGAGTGATTGGTGTTAGAAGAATGTGTCTGTCTGCTGAGATAGGTTTGTACATGTGCCTGGCAAGAACATTTGTCTAGCAATTGGCCTTCAGATCTTTGTACTGCTTTCAGATTTCAACAAACATGTTTTATTGAAGCAAAGAATGAGTTTGTTTCATGGGCTGGATCAACTATGGGATTACCCAAAGGAACACAGTAATACAAACAAAACTTGAAATATCACTTTACATTCTTTTGAAATAATAAAAGGGGTGTTAACAAGATTGATGCAAGCTGTAGCTGACATAAGTTACCCATGGCTATTTTACAATTTGATAGCTGTATTCTTATAGTAAAGGTTATTACTATAGCTCATCAAAATGTTAGTTTATATTGTACATTTTTATTTTTCTTCTGTTGAGTCAGCTGCTTTAAAAATTAGCTCCAAATTCTCAGGGAACTTGAGAAAGGAAATAAGTATTTAGGAGAATTGAAATCTAATTTGGGATGTATACAAGACAATTGTTAAATAGGAGTATAGCTGTTCCTGATAGTCCAGGAAATCTATATAATACCAGACAAGACTACATTGGAGGCTGCATTATAGCTCTTCCTTGTCTGAACAGTTTTTGGCTTGTGCTAAGGCTCTGTTGGATTCATATTACCAAATACTAATAAAAGAAGCTCTAATTAATGAAGCAGAAGAATTAAAACTGGAGTTGATGAAGAAGAATTCTATTATTCAAAGGAAGTACTAAAAGAACTTCATTCATAGAAACATCTCCATACATGTAAACACATTACCAATAAATTATACCCATTCTTCTCCTCTGATTCTGATGATTAATAGTTATATAAATTGATTCAATAACTATATAAATTCCCAAAAGAAAGGTATCCTTATTAAACTACTAGGTCCACCAAATCATAATTTATACACTTTCTTAACTCCAGTAATATGAATATCAAGGATTGTGTAAAAGGTTGCTACTTTGCATATTAACCTATATATTTTTTTAAAATGGAGAGTTTATTCTCTGTATCTTAGCAGTTGTTTGGAATAAGGGGAGAGACAACCTGGGGTGTATTTCATCCATGGATCATCCAACTCATCTTAGGGAGTGCGGTTTGGAATAGCATGAAGCTGAATGCCCAGATATAGCTGTGATCATCTGTAATTTTTTACCTCTAACTTCTTTTTAGTGTGAGCAGAATAGTTTCTGATGCTGTCTTATAAATCATCAGATAAACTCTTTTTAAATTTAATTTTTTATTGTAATATTTGCTGGCTATTACACTGTTTTACTAGTAATGCTGCTGCTCTGAATTGACCAAACCCTCAGATACTGTTTAAATTACTAGTTAGTCATAAGAATGTATTTTGATCCTACGTTTCGGCATACATCAGTGAAGCATTAGAGCTGCTTTTAAATTATGAATGCTGTTGTGTCTGTCGAGAGAGAGTCAAAAATTTTCCTGTTTATATATGTAGCTCTGGGCAATTCAAGCAATATGTTTTGTCACCTGTTTGTTCTTTTAAGGAGATCTGAAAAGCTGATGAATAAATATATTCTAAAAATCACTTTGAGGCCTTAGCATCTTCAAGAATAAATGTACATATTGTTAGTGACAGATTGCTAAATTTGGCTGTAGACTCTTAACTGTATTTCTTGCCAAAAGTGATCCAGATGTGCATAATTCATCTTGCTGCCATATGTGTACTGACATGTTTTTTATAATTAATTGTCTGTTTTAGTATTTTTAAACAGTTAAATGTTTATTTAAAAATCC
>JANHZU010005932.1:16488-29431 GCA_032468055.1 Acrochordus granulatus | reverse complement strand
CCTTTTCTTCTGCATCAGTGGTTGGAACATAAACTTGAATGATTGTCATGTTAAAAGGTTAGCTATGAAGCCTAATTAATATTATTCAGCCTATGATTACATATTATGACTTACTATGTTGTGAGACTGTATGTGCTATTATGGTTGACTTTAATATTTGTATTAGGTTTCTCTTACATGTACACTAAATGTAATCTGCCTTCTGTGGGGAGGACTTTCAGGATTAATTGAATGAAGAAGGATATGAACTTTGTTAACAAACATTCTACTTTTCCAATAAGTAACAAGTTACATTATTCTTATTTTTTAAAAAAAACTGCAATGAAGTTAATGACTTCTGAAGGCTTTTGTTATTTTTCTGTTTTGCCTTCTATAATTCAGATTTCCTATTTACAGGAAAAGGCAGTGATGCCTATACATAAGGAAAATTATGTTAAATCTTGTAAAAAGAGTTTTTGAGATGCACTACTCTAAAGATTGCTTAGTAATACAAGAAATGAACTTTATCAGTTTTCCAATTCCATATACCTTTCCTTTAATATTTAAACACACACACACATATAGCACCCAAACCACATAGGCTACTTAGAAACACAGTAAAAGGGAAGCTAAAATTACTGTTACTCTTTACTATGTGATAGAAAAACTCACATATGAACATTCCAACAATTAGAACAGATCTAATATTTTTATTAAAGCTGGCAAATTAAAGTGGATCACTTGTTTCTTCCTGTTAAGAATGAAGAATTCCAGAGACTGGTTAATAGAAACAATAGAGATAGTTTGAAGATATTAAAGAGATCTGCAGAGATTTGCAGAGCATGTATCTGCATTTCATTTTTGATTAACAGTTGTTTTACATGGATAAGGAGTATAAATGGGCTGCATAGGAATCAGGGTATTCCTGTATCTGGAGAGACAACATTTTTAAAACAAATTTCTAGCCTATGAAAAATGTAAATAATTTATGGATTTACACAAATGGAATTTGAATCAAAATTGATGTAAAAATTATGCTTCTAGGATGAAGTATGTGATGAAACAATAATTGTGACATATATATGAGGAAGACAGTTATCAATTTAGGCTATTTTGACTAGATATATGGATTACTTTAAACACGAAAAAGGAGATATTTGGAGTCTGACATGAGGAGGGAACTTTAGAAACAGTTCCATTCTGGATCTGGGTTGGCTCCCCCTCCCCAATGCAAATGTGAAATGCAGTAAATCAGAATCAAGTTAGAATCACTTTGAGGCAAACATGATCACAGCCTTCCGTTCCTAGTGATGCTATTCTTGTGCCTGTAATTCCCTTTTTAAGAGCCATTCATGGCTAATAATGGTGGAATGTTTGCCATGTTTATTGATAATAGGATTTCTTAAATACAGTTGAAGTTTCCCACCCCATGTTGTGTTTTTCTCATAAACATTTTGGCATTCCATGGTAACATTTCACTGTGACCAAGAGGGTAGATTGCACCATTCTTTGCTAACTCTATAATACTTCTTGTGTATAAGCTGCTATTTTTCTAGAGACATCAGTTCCTGCCTGGAGGATAAATTATCAGATTTTAGGATAAACAGCTTGCTTTTACACTTATAAAAGAAGCATAATTCTTAATTCCTAAAATGAAACTTTATCCTAGTCCAGAAGATGGCACTGCTAACTAACAGATTGCTACACCATAGTTTAACCACAAACTAATTATCCTTGTATACATGATTACCATATAAACCAGTTACTGCAGCTATGAAGATGTCTTCAGAAAGACAAGTCTTTAGAGTAGTTCTATGCCAGTGAACTTAAAGATTAACTTAAGAATTAAATGGAGCTATTTTCAGCTAAGTGCATGTAGACTTACAACTGTGAAATTACTCTTAGCTTTATGTAAATATCACGTGTTTTCAAGGTCAATATCTTAATATATAAGGAAGCAAAAAGGAGTATAATGTTATATACCTTTATTTAAGGTAAGGTTTACCAAAAGGAATGGATAAAATTTCAAATTTATCAGATGCTGCACATTAAAAGTCAATCATTTGTTGCAGTAAAAACAAACAAAAAATATAGTCTGTAACTTCAAGAATAGACGCAGTGAGACAAATATTCCAATGTTAAATAAATATCAGAGGCATTCATTGGGAGGATTTGAAGGGGTAATGAAAAAAGTATCTTCAGATCATTGTGATATAAGCTCTGTCCCCTGATTAGACTAACACATATGAAAGAGGCAGTGTTGACATTTAAACAGTATAAAGGCTTTCATAATCAGATCCTGTCAATTTAATCCAAGGTCACTGAATCAATTGGTTGAAAGGTGTGGTAATATAAATAGTTACAGAAATTTGAAAACACATTTAATCAAAGACAGGATTAGATCAAATAAGCTTATGCTTCACTTAACCTAGAGAAGATAGATGGATGAATGGATAAACAGAGAGAGAGATTTTCCATGTTGTTTCCAAATTAACTTCCTTCTACCAAGAGAATAATAGTTCCCAGAATAGTTTTAATTCTTTCCTTCAAGCATGTTCAATCTCAGTCTCAGGGTCTGCCATGGAATATAAAGCTGAAAAGGCATTTGTAGGAAAATACACTTTAGGGCACTGTAATTTAGTCTTACCTGAGACATTGCAAATGCTGAGGTGAAACTTGGTTTCAGAAGTAATTGGTTTCTTTACACTGTGTTCTGAATACTCTGCTCCTGTATTCAATTCAGTATTAGCTATATGGAATGAGTTTTATCATGGTTTCAATGAGGAACTACTGCTGATTTGAGCTTTGCTTTATTGAACTGCTATTGCAATATAAACCTGTTATTTTCTTACAAGACTTTACAGCTGAAAGCTGTACTGTAATTGAGGAAAACACATAAACAGGACAACCATTACTTGCTGGATTTTGTGATCTCCAGTCTATAGTTCCAAATTCACCAAAATTATTTCCAGACTAATATATTAAAATTCTTATTGAATCCAGCCTCACTCAGTTAAAAAAATAAATATCCCTAGAGAATAAATTTATTTTAAATATATTTTGCTTCATACGAAATCAGAGATTGCAATTTTATTATATCCTAGGCTCCTGCATATTTCAGGAGACTTCTGTGGAATACCTTTTATTAAATAAATACATTTCTCTAGTATACATCTAAGATTTTCAAATATGTACTATGGCCATAAGAATAAGGAAACATTTCTTGCCCTGGTAAGTTTATTTTACTTCATGTCTCATTTGTGTAGTAATGTTCCCATGTATTACTTACTTATAACCAAAATTTGGTAACTTTTTGATTTGTATGCTGACTTATTAACTGCAATCAATATTCAGCAATGTACAGCAAACATGTTAAGAGATTATCAAATATGTGCAACACACTATTTAATTGAAGAAAACATGATAGCAAGTAATTAAGTAAATCATAACCTAAATAAAGTAACAGAGTTTTACGCAGAAGTTCAGTCAAGCTTACAATAAGGTAGATGAAAAAGCAGTTGCATGCGAAAGATTAAAATAGAAATATAGTGCACAGCTCAGTATATCTGAGCTATCCCAGTCTCACTTTTTACCTGATATCAAAGGACCTCAAAGTGAAAAAGTGGTGAAGTACTGAAAACTCTTACACCATCACCCATATCCTTTCTAAAGATGGAGTTTCTAAGAAGCACTTCATGAAAACTTTGTATCATGAAGCACATTTATATTGGACCATAAGAAGCCCCATTTTCTTCAATTATATAAGCTTATATTACATTTACAGGCATAACTCAAAGGATTCAAAGACTTCTATGTCTTGGGTGTAAATATTACTCTTCTATATGTGTCTAGTCAATGTTTGAGACATCTGAGAATATTCTATGTTGTATCTTTAGCTAAGAATCATCCAGAGGAAATGCAGGGAATTTTTTGTTGGTTTGTTTAAAAGGCAGAACTCTGGTTGGGGAATATTCTTCTCCTAAAATTGTTATTTGGCATCCATTGTGTTTATCATTAGAATATCTCAATTTGCTCAGTATTTAATCATCTGAAATCAACTATTTTATTTTTAAGTGATATATTATTTTTACATTTAATTTTTAATTTCATTTGTCTGTATTTGATGGATGGTTGTAATTGTTTCTGTAAGCCACTTTCAGTAAATATACTGACATATAAAAGAATAAGAATAATTAATCCTGCTGTACTTTCCCCAATTATTTTCTAGTAAAAGTAATTAATTGTTAATATTAAAGGAGCTTCCTGTGCGAAAATGGAGACCCAGCTTTTGGAAATGGTAGTTAGTAAGTATTAGATTTGAAATAACGTACGTGTGATTTTGATGGGTATATCTGTGTAGACAGGCATACTATAACAACAATTAACTTATATAACTACTGGAACTGGCCATAAAGCACAGTATGACTTGATAGGGGTGCAGATACATTTTAGTAGATTTTTAGCTCCTTTTATTTAATGATGTTTCTATAACTCCCTGAAAAAGGAAAGGCAGACAATTTAATTCAGTCTACTCTTTAGAACATATTTTCTATCACATCTTATAAATATTTTATTGACATCACTTATTTATAAATATTTTATTGATCTTATTAAAAATGCCATATTTTTATTATACAATATTATTTGTATGCATCTGTTATCTATATCATCACAAAACCATAACTAAATACACTGTATTTTCAAATTACAACATATAAAGTGGACATATTTCATGGTTTAACATAAACTTTGTTCTTTCAACCCTGCCTAAATACAGGAGCTTATTTTTCTCACCAATGAAAGTAATTTTGTTGGATAGGGCTGATGCTCAAAATTGATCTCCTTCCTTTAAAGTTTTACTTTAAAGTTTTACTTTAAAGTTTTACTTTTAATTTAAAGCCTCTTGGGATGAGATGAACCAGATGCTTCCCAAACATTTTCTTCCCAATCCTTGTGAGGTTCAGCCTGTCTCTTGCCAGAAGTCCTTCCTGTAAGTGATGTACACCATGGTCCAGAAATCCAAAGTTCTCTTGAACCCACAGTTTACCTCTAAAATCTTTCATTTCCTCATTGGATGTTGACTTTCTGTTGGAAGTACAAATGAAAACACCACTTGTGCTGCTAATTCTTTTGCTTCTCACCTAGCTCCTAGCTGCTCAAAGTCCCTTGATATTTTTAGGTTCTTTTTTGTTGTATCATTCATCCCAACAGGAAAGAGGAGAAAAGGATAATAATTGGTGTGCTTGTTTATCTGGGTAAGCCTCAATGTCACATCTTTGATCTTCACATCTGGGAGACAGCATGCCTCCCTTGATAGGTTGTGCTGTGTACAAATTGCTGATTATGTTCCTCTGAGAACTGTGTCACAGATCACCAGCACATGCCTCACATTCTCTTTGGGGAACTCAGCAGACTCTTCTTTTTTATGGCAGTCTGAGCTACTTTTACTCTTGTCACTGGAACACTTGGAGAAGATCCTTCTCCAGATGTCTGTATATTTTTTCCAAGGGGAACATACTAAATTGATTGTTCAGCTCCAGTGGCAGAGACAATCTTCTCCATTTTTTTTTGTCTTCTGAGTGACATACTGCCATTGCTTTTCCTGTAAGGGCTTCATTTTTCCTGGTAATTATTTCTTCCTTGCTGTGTTCAGTTTCAATATAGACTTCTGCCTTTTCCAGGAATTCCTCATTTTCACAGATGTGTCTCAGAGTGGCTAGACATGCCTCTAGACATGCCTCTAGACCTTCCACTTTCTCTGCAGCAATCCAATTGGATTGTACTTACTGCAGATACGATGTAAGTCCTCCATGTGCAGGAATACAAAGATAGCATATACCTTGCAGGTCACCACAGTGCTAGACTTTTTCTGTATGACTTTGTTACTCTTCAGGTTTGTGCAGATGCAAATATATATTTCCTCGTAGACTTTCTGCTTTTACATTCTTAACTGTAGGATCTTTTGGTGCTGTACAAATGCTCCTACTGACTGATGTAAATGGGAAGGAAAGATAAATTAATGCTCTTTTTAATAAAACAGCTGACATTATTGTAATTATGCCCTTGGATGCAACTTAGCCCAGTGGCAAAATATTAATCAGTAATCAATACTGCTTTGAAACAGCATCACAATTTAATTATTGTTATTACTAATTCAAGAGTACAAACAGGTATAGAGAATATTACACTTAGCCCATGATCATCCTTTTCATTGGTTTCTGAAGCAACTGATGACCTTAGGAATTATGTAATTTAATTAAAATTATAAAACAAGAGAATTTTCTCTCTGATCCAGACGTAACACTGAGCTTTTAAAATTAATTACTTTTGTCAGTTTTGCTGTTTGTGAATTCATGTATTCCCCTTTTAAACTATCTAAGTTAGTGGCCATCTTCACACCTTATTGTACTGAGTTTATAGATTAATGATGTGAAGTACTTCTTTTTTGTCTGTTCTAAATCTTCCTATCAGCTTCATTGAATTATCTTAGTTTCTAATGTTTCAAGAGAGAGATGCAAAATTATCTTTGTTTACTTTCTTTATACCATGTATGATTTCATGCTTTATTGTCAAGTCTCCCCTTGACTGTCTTTTTCCAAATCCAGCACATTCTAGCCTTTTCTTATAAAGAATATGTGTGTGTGTCCTGATAATGGAGGTTGCCCTCTTCTGTACTTAGCCACTTTTCTGTAATGCGCACTCAGAAATATATACAATATTCCAGTTGTAGACATATCACAGCTTTAGGCATTCAGTGTGGCAATAATGGTTCATAGTATGGAACATCAGGATTTTTCATAGTATGGAACATAACTCAGTGACACACTGAGTTTACACTTTCATTGAGGTTGTTATACCAACTCATTAGTGATTAAGTGAAATTAAGAGTTTTTCTCTCTTTCTTCTAATGTGTCTCACTTTATACTTATTTAAATTAAATAGTATTTGCCATTTGGTTAACCATTCCTCCAGTTCAAGAGATCATTTTTTATATTTTCACAATCATTTTTATTTTTACCATTCTGAATTTGATATTATCCATAGACTTATCTAGCTCATTACTTACTTAGAAGTAAATATCTCTAAACAAGTTGAAACTACTGTTTATAATACTTCTTTGGAAGTACTTCATTTCTCTACTCAGTTCAGAACCCTTCTGCTCAATTCAGAAATCCAAATTCAAGCATCCCTGGCAGGCTGCTGTCCAGTTTCTGCTTGAATGCATCTAATAACAAAAATCCATATCTTTGGGCAATTAGTTCCACAGTTGACCATTAGGTAATTTTCAGTATGAATCTGCTTCCCATATTTTAAACCCATTATTCCATGTTTTGAAATCTGGAATGAAAAATAACAAGTCCTGACACTCTTCTGTGTGACATTCCTTCAGAAGTTTGAAGAATGTTATTATCTTCTTTCAAGACTATAATCTATCCTCTATCATTTTTTTCTCAAGGATATATACATATTAAGTTCCTTTCAGCTTTCTTCATAAGGTACAGGTTTTGGCCCTTCTTGGTTGCCCTTCTCTGAACTTGTTCTAACTTGTCTGAATCCTTAAAACTTGGTGCCAGGAACTGTAATATAGCCAAAGCAAAATAGAATGGAACCTTTGCTTCCAGTAATTTGGAAACTGGTTGAGCTTAAATTATACTTTTCTTTTTTGTACTCATATAATATTGTAGGTCCACATTCAGTTTACTATCAATTTCTATTCTAAGATCTATTTCACAAATACAATTATGAAGTCAAGTATATTTCAATTTATACCTGTACATTTGAGTTTTGCTCATACCTGGCTCTGCTAAATATTATCCTGTTACTTTCATTCCATTTCACCAATCTATTAAGATAGATTGAAATCTATTAAGATTTCTATTATAAATCTATTAAGATAGATTTAAATAAAATATTTAATTTTATTTCATGTTTGAGATTATCAGCTTCATGTCATCTGAAGACGTGATAGACATTTCCTCCACCTCATTTAATTTAAATTTAATTTCATCTTTGAAGATACAAATTTCATGTCACCTGTAAATTTGATAGACATTTCCTTCATTTCATTTCCAAATTATTAAAGTATTGAGATGTTAAAAAGACTTTTCTCCAAACTGATAAGGAACCATTTACAGCATAAACAGATTTATCAACTGCTGACATTAAGAGGAGCAAGAGGAATGAGGGAGGGACCAACTTTTCATTTCATTTCTAATGTATGGAATTTATCTGTGAGTTCAGAGAATCAGCTGCCAAAGAAACATTCTCTTCCCTGATTCTTATGATACTCCTCCCAGATCCCTGCCACATCTGGAAGAAGGATCAGAGGCAGTGTACAATAGTTTATTCAAAAGCATAAAAACAGGTAGGATGGGCTGATATAATGGGATGAAGACAGTTCCACAGGTAACCAGGCCCCATGCCATGTAGGGATTTAAAGATCAACCAACACTTTGAATTGGACCTGGAAGCAGAACAGCATCCAATGCAACTTGTTCAGCAAAGGTATTACATGCACCCTTCTTTGGATGCCCAAGATTGACCATGTGGCTGCATTTTATACCAGCGAAGCTTCCAGATACTCTTCAAGAGTAGCCTCATGTAACACTGCACTTTGCAGTAATCCAAACAGGAAATAACCACAGCATGAGTGATCAAGCTGAGAGCCTCCCTATCCAGAGTGGAGAGCCTCCCTATCCTATTTTTAGAACTTATGACCATTTAAGCGCCTTTGGCCATTCTGTCCAGAGCCAATGAGAACTGCAGCTTTATAATTTTAGAAAGCAATATATTTGCAATCTTTTATGTAACATATACATCTTTGTTTCTCTCTGTTGTCCTATAATTGTATTTTATTCAGAAAAATAATATTTGATACTCTGCTGTCATTGTAATACATTAGCCATAACTTTGTCTTGGAAATTATTTTAGCATTTAGGATATTCAAACCAGGCTTTCATTATAAAATCATATTGTTTCATTCACAACATTTTACATGAATTCTAAACAGCATGGCCCTCAACCCATGTTTTCCTTCTGCTATTTTTGTTTTCACATATATACAAATATTAAAGTCAAAAAGAGTGAGTAACTGCTTCCCCTGTTTTGACTGATGACTATGATCCATCCAGCTGGAAGTGGCCTTAGTTACCTTGCAGGAGTTCTTCTTTGAATATATTGTTAGATGCAGAAAAGTGCAATTGACTTATAGGAAACAGAACAAAAGTTGTGTTTTTGAACAAATCTGATGATTTCTTTCAGTTCTGTTTCCAGCTAGCAAACCTGTTTCTTGAAATACTGTATTATTTTACATGAGATGGGGGACTATCCCATTAGCAAGACACATTCTACAATCCTGAGTAGAGGGTTGTAGAATCCATTTTCAAATAAATTTTCCAGAGTTACTGTCCTAATCACAGGATTTCATAACATTAATTTGAAAAACTTTGCATCCTTTATTTTTTGACCATGTAATTGGTATAGTTTCCATTTTTAAAAAGTCCTCATAATACTTGCTGTTATTAGATTGGCAGAATAGAGCATATTCCTTGTAAATTTATTGAACATTCTTTTTTAGTTAGGATATATAGGATTTGTCGCATGATAGAAGAATTATCTGGATGAAGTTTTCTGGAGAAGAAGTAAAGGGAAGAATTTCATGAAATTTCCATTGTAATTGGAATTTAGTACATTTTTTTGCGGCTTACAACTAATATTTTCTTTTTTTTCCATTGTATATTTTTAAAATGGTTTCTTCTTGAGTTAACTCCAGGCAGTTTCAGAACATGTTGGGAGACATATAACTTCTGAGCTATTCAGACATGATTATATTAAAATAAACAAAATTAGAATTTTGATGGAATACATATCCTCATTCCCATAAGTTTCCTTAAGAAGCTGAAGGATATTTCAGGGCCACTATGGAATGAAACAGTTTTTCCAGCATACTATAAGGAACAAATATTTTATTCTACTTTGTGCTCTTAACACATGGGCTGGAGTGTATTTGGGGAATCAATCCTGATTTAGTATTGCTTACAGTAAACTGGCTGAAGTTAATGAAACCTAATTTAATCCAATTTAACCTTTAAACTAACTTCCCCCATTATTTTAGTATAGTATATTATAAATAATAAATGTGATTTATCCAATTTATAGTTTAACAAGCTGTACAGTTATACACTGTAGTATAATGTGGTTTATTTGGCTTTAGTTTATCACATTGTACATATCCAGTCATGGTAATATGTATAATACATATGAAACTAGTATTTACCCAACAAGCTATAGCTTTTTAAAAAAAACTTCATACAATTTATGAATGTTGCCTACTTTGGTTGAAAAACAAATATCTTTTTGCTCTAAACTAAGTATACTCTTGATTATTCACCTTTTCTCTGGGCCCTGCATAAAGCAGGATATAAAGTAGCATGAGAATACATTTTAGTATTATACAAAATGTTTCTCATAATTTAACCATATGTTGAAACTAAAGTATAAACATTTGCATAATTGCACAAGAAAGTTAGATAACATGGAAACATCTAAATGCCCTAAAGATCTCAAACATTGTTCAACATTTTTAAAGGGATTTAATGAGCTGAATGTGAATGGACAGCTGCAAAATCCATGTGATCAGATTAATATCTCATACCTTACTATAATGGTCATGAAAACAAACGGAAGTAATTAACTGAAGCATCCATAAAGCAGTATATTCTTAATGCAGGAAAAAGATATTTATTTCCTGCATATTTAAAATCACTGCAGTCATCATACCAACATGAAATTGCAAAACCCATTAATTTGAAAAAAATAAATAAGATCATATTCAACCCTTATTGTTCCATAAATACTGGAAGACTAAAAAGAGCAAAGAGAATTGAATATTCAGGTGAGCTATGTGTATGACTTGGATTACTGAAATCAAAGAAATACCTGAGAAGGGAGATAGTTTATCTGACACATAATTGAAAAATTGCTCCTAGTATTGTCAGTTTTTTAAAAAAGGAACATGATCAATACAGCTAATATATGATCTGTGATTTCCTCATGTTTCATGACAAGGAATTCGTTTCTTCAATTTCTGCAGATTCTCTTCCTATAAAAGGAATTCAAATGTTTCTGCCATTCCTAATCTCAAAGGAGCTATTTCATTCTAGTTACTTGTTCTTATTTTTTTTCAGCAAAAGCCTTTTTTACTACATTATAAACTACCACTCAAAGGGATGTGCTGCATTCTTACATTATTCAAGCAGCTTCACATGATAAAGATTGAAATGATCTGTGCAAACTTTATTGCTGAAAGTGACAGGTAAATGCATACACCTTCTACAGAATATTCAGTGTCTCTGTAAACATATAAAAAAATACAAGCTTTTCAGCTTTGTGAGATCTGTACATATTATACAGTACATTATTTAATATGTTATATTGAAATTAACATGAACCATCAATAGCCTTTGCTGCATATTATATCACAGAGTAAAAAAATGAAGACTCTGTACAGTGGAAGGACACTTTATTTCTCTTTTTAAAAGTTCTAATAATAGAACATTTCAAATAGGAAACAATGAAGGATGTCTTAAATCATCAAGTAGTTCAGCTTGAAATAAAAATGAGTAGAACATCATGCAAAAATGAGATACCCCCCTGCTATCAACTGTTTAAAATGCCCTTGTAAGAAAATATTCACAGCAAGCTGAATTGACCATGAGTGATGACCGGGAGCAGAATCAGTCAGAAACCTGGGGCCCAGGAAACCAAATTGTGTATATTCACGGACCATATCTCAGAGATAGTATGGCGAGCATGCTGACCTAGTAGGAAGGGTAAATAATAATAAGTAGCATGGGATGGGTTTATCTAAAACATTCCAATGTCACACTGTGGAATTCCATTGTGTCTGCCTTTTTTTCCTCTTTGTCCTGTCTTTGCAACGTAGTAGGTCAAAGATATAGAGGCTCTGGTTCTGCTTTTGCTCCTGGCTTTGAGTATATAGATTCTGCATGCTAAATGAAAATTATGTTGCATCTTCCAAGTGAATTGGTTGCTTTGTGTGAGGCTAAAATTTTCAAATTCTGTATATTTCCTGCTTTAAAATCATGCACTTTTAAAAGTTTGTTTTTTGCCAGTTGTGGTCAGAAGCAGCTCTTGAAGGTAAAAAGAAGGAGCTTGGGGACTGCATGTGATCATTGGGTCTCCAATTGTCCATCCCCACATTGCACTCACAAAATTTTATTTATTTATTTATTGAATTTATGTGCCACCTAACTGGCAAAGAGTTTGTGATAGCGTTGTTCACCAAGAAATGCAAACAAGAAAAAAAGCAATCCAAATATATCCCTGAGATGCTTCGAGAGAATGTCTAATTAAAAAATTAATTGAAGGGTTAACATTCAATACACTTAAAAGGGAATCATGGCTAAGCTCATACCTTCTGTGTTGATAAATATCTAAAAAGAATATTGTTGCATCCCTCAATGAAATCCTCATACATACAGTTTTCTGTGCCCGAAAGTTAGATAAAAGTACAGTTTGGCATTCTTCACCTTAAGTTACATTATCTAAGTTTCAAAATGCTCTCCTAAAATTCCTTAATATTAATTTTAATTCTTTTGTTGAATTTACAAATTGGGCTGGATCTTATGTAGCTACTTCTATTCTAGTGGAAAGTCTTTCAGACCACAATATTCTAACAGTACTTATGCAAATATGTGATTTATAGATTCATTTTATTTTTTTACATACACTAAGAGCACTATAGCTTCTTCTGTAAACATTTAACTTTTTGATGAATGTTGGAATCATAAGGGTTAATTGGACTTTAGAATTAATTGGGAATAACTTTCTCACAATATTTCTTGATAAACAACACCTAGGCTGCAAATCTTTTGAAGGAATGTGTTGCTTCAATTTAACTGATGAATCTAATACTGTGCAACAACAAATTGAAAAATTGAAA
>JANHZU010005931.1:78739-91137 GCA_032468055.1 Acrochordus granulatus | reverse complement strand
TTGCCATACTCCTTTTCCAATTTGGAACCAATCTGTCGTTCCATGTCCAGTTCTAACTGTTGCTTCTTGACCAGCATTAAAATACATTTATATATTAAAATACATTTTATAGTATTTGCCAATACATTACATTTGGTGCAAGCCAAAAACATATGAGAAGTCACCTAATTATCTTAGTTAAGGTGGAATGTATTCAGGTTTTTTCAATATGGAACATTTCCCACTTAGGAATGCTAAATAATTTTGTAGTACTCATGATTTACATAGTGGAATTACTATGATTTACATAGTAGAATTGGCAGCACATCTTCTGCTATTACTTGCATTTTTTCTTGCTATAAAACATTCATTCCGGTTCACCTTAAAAATTACATTTATAAGGGATGGGCTTCTGATAAGCGTTACAGTGCATTTATAAAGAAAACCTTGGCTGGATGCTGGATCTGGACTGGTAGAATCCCTCTGAAGGATGCATGATTGTTAAGATAACCCATGTGACTTTGGATAGCCCTTCTTATGTATAGTAGACCAGAGGAATTTTCATTTTTGCTTATGAGTTGAGTGACTTGGAGTCAAGAGATACCATCAAGTAGATATTTGTAATGCACCCTTTTAAGAACATAAAGCTTGATGGAGCCTCACTTCTTAATCATATTTTAGAGTTTTTTTTTTAAACTGTACTTGAAACATTAAGACTCTTTGGACTGGCAAGGTTTTGATTGATATTGTTAAGAAATTAGGGAGCAAAAATCTTTGATTTTTGAAAGTGAGTTTTTGAATTTTGATCTTCAAAATTATTTGATATGATAGCTAGATCCTGTGTCAATAGTTATAGAAGAAGAATAAACTACAAAAGATAAATTTGTAATTAATTGAATATGGAGTTAAATGTGTCAAGCAAAGAAAAGGATATGGAGAAAAATGTTCTGAATATACCAATAAAATCAATGGATATTAAACTGCTGAAAGGAGATGTACAATTATGAAACAAGAAACGTGATTTGGGTAAATTTTTCTTACTGGAGCCACAAAAATAAAGTCTGTTGAGACAAATTTTCTTACTGTATGTACAAAACAGGTCTATTAAATTTCTGAAAGATTCTTAGGTTAAAAAAATGAATAGAAAAAAGCTCTGGAACATATTTGATTGAGTTAAAAATTAAGATTGCTAAAAGTTTAGGCAAAGAATACAGAGTTGACCTATTTAATCAAGGCTAACTTAGAAAATTAGTTATATCTAGTTTCCCTTACTGGACTTTGGCTGATAAAGAATTAATGACAAAGCTTTTGGATTTTTTTTTTTTTTTAGTGAGGAAATGAGTTATGGGGTGCAGAGAGTATATGTTATATTAAGAGATCGTGGTAAGATATTAAAATTGTTTTTACTTTCTGGGATGAAGGGGGGAAGTTACTTCCTTTTCTTTACTTTTTACTTTTTGATTTTTCTTTTCTATACTTTTTTGTATTTCCATATTTTTGTAGTTTGTATTAGTTTTATTCTTTCGATTTGTAATTCAATAAAAATATTTGAAAAAATGCATTAAGTAAAGACTGATATTTTATTGATAAGTTCTTACTAGCTACTGCTTATTAGTAACTAAGCAAATAAGGACTGGGTGGTAGAAAATTTGAAAGAAAGAATGAATTCAGAATTGTTTCCTATCATTTTAGTTTCATCTAATTACTTTCTCAGACTTTGTAATTGCCAGCAGTAGAGATAGTATTTAAATCTTTACTTAAAAAAAGGCAAATGTTTCTCTTTCAGTTGTGTATATTGTAGCTGGCATGACTATATGCCAAGGCGCATGGAATGCTGTTACCTTCCCACCAATTTAGGCAGTACCTATGTATCTACTTGCATTTGGCATGCTTTCAAACTGCTAGGTTGGCAAGAACTAGGGCAAATAATGGGAAATCCATTATGTGGCACCTGGATCTTGAACTTGGGCTGCCAACCTTCTGGCTGACAAGCCTAGAGTCTTAACCACTCAGCCTCCACACCCCCAAATCTTTATTAAAAAGTGTTATATATTCATCAAAATGAGTGATTTTACAGATACTGATTAGATAGATATGTTAAAATGTACAAACTGAAAGGAAAATGCATTGTACAAAGTGGCTGTACTTCTTTTTTTGCTGCAGATAATATGGAATATAAGTTATTTCTAGATGGGTGGCTCTTAGCACTAATGAATCCATTAGCTCCACCATTACAAACAGCAAGCAGAATTGTTGCTTTTTTAAAAAAAAACAAAACTGATTTTTCCACATATAATATTTTTCTCCCCTGCATATTTTCCCTGCTGTGTTCTGTCCAACCCAGTGTAGCTATTTAAGAAAAATATTCCAGATTTTAAGGAAAAAAGGAAATATTGAGTGCTTATTTATTTAAGAACATTTGTTATTTGCAGTCCAAATCTGTATTTATATCACATATATATTATATGATTTACCACCTATTTTGAATTGTAACTGCAGATTAGAAGCATTTAGGTGGAAGAGAAGTTGCTAGATTGGTGATGTTGATCATTTTTAAAAAGAATAGTATTACAAAGTTTTCATTTAAGCAACATTTGTTTTTTTAAAAAATATGTTTGTTGAAGCATTTTGTTAGGATAGTGTTCTGACCAAGGATGAAATCCAAATTTAAAGAATCAGGGCAATTTGGGACATATTTTTATTCACCAGAGTCAGTCAAATGTTTTTAACTTATCTTGCCCCTAGTTAAAAATCTCCATAAAACATTGGCTCTGATTTGATGCTGTGGTGCTCTCCTGCACTGCAGATGGTGAGGCTATTGCAGATGAATCCAATAGGGAAAAAGTGCAAAACCCAAACAATACCCAACAATCTTTAATCTCTCGTTGATGGAAAGGAAATAAAGAATATTGCAGTGTATCACCTGATATTGGCCCTTTTATCCAAACCATAATTGATTACTTCATTTGAAGTTTTGGGATAGGTCATGAAATATAAAGATGCTGTCTTGTGGATACTGATTGAGCAAAGCAAGGAACTGATTGAAAAAGTGAAGAGAGCCAGCGAAAAAAGTGAGGCTTATTTAAACAGCACTTTTAGAGAATTACTCTGAATTTTGGGACTGATGGCAAAGCAGCCAAAAGTGATGGTTAGAAACCAGAAATGAAGAATAACTACACTATGAGAAGGCTATAATGAATTTTCTGAGAATCACAATCGTCGGCACAAAAGACCAGGTCCACAAATCCAGGTTCAAATTAATTGATTTATTATTCCAGCCTATTTACAAGAATCTACTCAACTAATGGTCAAGCACCTGTGGCTGTTAGATAAGGTACACTGGCAATCAGGAATTGTGCATTTGTGGCTAAGTAGTGATTCTAGACTAATCCCCTTTTTCACTCTTCCTCCTGGCTCTGCCATCTATTCTCTTACACAGTAGAGATTATGATTTGGGAAATTTTAAGATCACTGTCACTTGGATGGAGGAAACAAAGATGGGCCCTTGAAAGAATATCATAACTTTCTCTTTACATAAAAACTTTCTCCAGGCTTCTTTACTTCTGCTTGACCAGTGATGGCAAACCTATGACATGTGTGTCAAAGGTGACATGTTACAACATTTGGAGTGAAATCACCATTCACAAACACTCATCAGCAACTATTCTCAAAAGTACACCCCATTCTTGCACAATTTTCAGAGGCTGCGGAGGCCCTGTGAGAATGGGGTGTGTTCTCGCACAGCCTCGGGACCCTCTGGAATATGGTAAGTAGATTAAATGAAAGAATCTTGGGTACATCTTAAAAACAACTTTTTTTGGTACATAAAAAAGCTGGGCTTTCTGCAATAAGAAATAAGACAATGGGACTATGACCCATAGATGATTACATGACTGGAGTTCCCAGCAAGGAAAATTATCATGAGACTGTCATCCCATGTTCATTGTCTCCTAATGTTGAAGTCTCCATAACATTTAAGGGATCATGAAATTGAAAAACAAAATGGTAATCTCTGCATGTGTATCTTGAACTTGAAAAATTTCCTCTTAACAAGAAGAGAAGAAGCCTCTTACAAAAGAATAACAGATACATCTAAAATACATGATTCATCTAAAAAACAGAGGCATCTAAAATATATGAATCCTTTTCACATGCACATATTAAACAAAAGGTATTGGTATAAAGTACAACAAATTATCTTTTGTAGCCAGTTTATACTAGCTAGAGTATTGTTTTCCTTACTGAAATAAGTTATCTTACAGCAACTTTATGATTATTATTTTGTAATTAGAAAGCCATCTTTTTAATGCCAGGCATCTTCTTTTACAATGATACCAAGTTCACAGCTAAGGTCACCAGGAGATTAGCTCTCTATGTTTAATTCAAAAAATGAAATTTGTTAAGGATGTATATATGAGACTAAGAGTATGATTGATCGATCAATTGATTGATAGATAGAGATTTCAATCATCACACCAGTATGTATGTATGTATATGTAAAGGTTTCCCCTTCAAGTCTTATCTGATTCGAGAGGGCAGTGCTCATCTCCATTTCCTAGCCATAGAGCCAGCGTTGTCCGAAGATGCTTCTGTGGTCATGTGGCCGGCAGACTATATGCCGAGGTAAACAGAACGTTGTTACCTTTCCCATCAATTTAAGTTGTATCTGTTTGTCTAACTGCATTTTTGCATGCTTTCGGAGGAGCTAGAGCGAATAACAGGAGCTCACCCCATAACACAGCATCTGGGTCTTCAACTCAGGCTGGTTACCTTCCAGCTGACAAGCCCAGCATCTTAACCGCAAGGCCACTGCACCATATTTATGGTGAGGTGCGGTGGCGCAGCGGATTAGTGCCACCAGTTATGCTGACCAGAAATGGCCAGCATGCTGGCAGGTTCGGTCCGCAGCTCCGCATGACACAGTGAGCGCCCGTCACCTGCCTCAGCTTCTGCCCACCCAGCAGTTTGAAAGCATTTAGCAACTGGCGAGTAGATAAATCGGGTGCCACTTCGGTGGGACCTGGCCGGTTACGGTGGGAACGGGGCAAGTCGAGCGACGAGAGTCAAGCAGCAAGTCGGAAGCTGACGACCCTCCTGTCGGGGGCGGAGCAGGATCTGCGGAGATGCCCGGATGCAACACCACCAGCCAGCAGGGGGGGGTTAGTTACACAAACATTGTATAAGTACTAATCTATGTAAGCCGCCAGGAGTCTTTGGAAACTGGCGGCATAGAAATGTGTAAAATAAAATATAAATATATGTGCCATACACACACACACACACACATATATCTGTACATATATATACACATATACATGTACACATATACACATACAAATACACATGTACACATACACAGATAATATGCATACACACACACGCATAGGCAGTACTGATACCTGTGGCAAGGAAATGGATGGCAACTATACAGCCTTCTTTTTTATTAGCTGGTTTAGAGAGAGAGCACAATAGGAGTCTTTTCTCTAATGCCTTATTAGTAAGCACTCACCTTGCTTTATTGCTGGGGATGCAGTTGGGCAGTCATATGCAGCGGTGTCTGCATGGATAGGTTAAAGAAATGAAGGTGGAATTCACACCAGGACAATCAAAGCCCTTGTTTGTGTAGGTAATGTCAATACATGTGCAAAAGGGATGGGGCTTTGATCACACGGTTACAGTCGCCAGCTTGACCTTTCTACCTTCCCTCATGCAGACGCCATTAATCATATATGTATAACTAGTGAGCATCAGTCACCACAGGACACCAGAAGAGAAGGTTTAAGCCTTCCCCTCGTACCACCGTTTCAGTAAAACTATGTGTAGAAAAAAGCATTATTACTCCAATTAGAATAATCCGTACATACAATACAAGTTATTTTTGACTGACATCCTGGCTAGGGAAGGAAAGCTGAAAACTTTCCTGACTCTCTGCTGTTGGGCCAATAGCTATTTCTTTCTTTGTTGCTTGCCTTTTAGTTAAATTTGAATAAACAATGGCATGAAGCACATGACCAATTTCTGTCACTTCCGTAAAGTCTTCAGAACCTTAAGAAACATCTTGCTTGCATTGTCATCATCTGAGACATTCTGCTTTCAGTTAGCTGGTAACGTCCTTATTGCCTTTTGCTGGTTGCACCTAATGAGAGGAAGGGAGACCAGGAAAGAGAAATCTGGATTCAGGGCAGGATTCTTTTCTGTCAAATCTCTACTTCTTGTCCTGGGGATTAGGAGAAAGCAGAGGCAAAGAGGACCAGCTGGTAGATGTTTGAGTAAGTTGCTATAAAACACCAAGGATTTCTGCTCCCAGTTGTTTAACAAAAGTAAAGCAATAATTACACTGCTAAAATGAAGAAAAGAACAACTGAATTTTTATGTGAAACATTATTGTTCAGTTCTGATCCTGAAACAAATTCTTGGTCTTCTGCACAGCAGTTTCCTGTTCCTTTATTTTATAAGATATACACCTGCTCTGTTATAATTTTGTCTTGAGGGGGAAAAAAAGGACATTTCTGACATCTGAATTCTCCCCACTTCTTCGAAAACACTTCAAAAAATTTTTTCCCCATAGCAATGATATTTTGACTCTAGAAACCAGGACTGTGCATTGTCAAGAGGCTAGTAAAATGGTGTATTTGTTGACCAATAGGACATGGTTCAGGAAAAGATATAAAGTAGACTGAGTAACAGATATGATGCAAGTGTCACATAAGATTTGGATCTTAGTTTTTTGTTGAGATTGAAGATTCATCAAACACACTTACTGGTACTCTCTCTCTCTATTATATCTAATGCACCATAATGCTGCCGCTCTCTCTCTCTATTATATATATCAGCAACCATAATGCTGCCACTTGGTCACATTTTCAAAAATTCAAACTCTTTACTGGAATATCTTAAACCTTGTACCTACATTTGGAAAATGGGAGGATTTTATTTTATTTCAGATGTCTTATCATACGCTAAATTAGGATCCCTATTCCTAGTGGGCATTCCAACCCCAGAAGGCCAAATTATGCTTTTCAACAACGGTTGAATAGGTTTACTGATTCAACATTCAAATATTATTGCTGCTTCAATACATCTCTCCATTCCAGCATAGACTGCCCAAAGATATCCAGAGTTAATCACATTGTTTTTGCAGCAAAGTGAACAAGGGGACATTTGTGTTCTAACTGGGGCTTTGGAGAATGTATCCTGTTGTCCTCTTTCATCCTCAGGTTAATGTAGGAATGTGTAGGAGTGTATTGTAGGAGAAGAGGAGGTTAACTCAGTTATACATTTTCATCCATTTTATGCCTCTGCTTTGCATAGCGTTCCTACTTCTGTGGTGCTTGTGTTGGAGAGTCAGGCCACAATCTTCTTTACCTTGAGCAAGCCTTAGCTGAATAAATTGCAATAAATCCTCTGGCACAAAGCATGTCTCCCAATCCAATATCTAATATCTCTTTGGGTCCTAACATCCAGAGCTTGCTTGCTTATTTATCTGTCTATCTAGTTTTTATGCCACCACAGTCACAATGAGTCTTGGTAGCTCATAGGACAAAGAGGACAGCATGGAACTAAAATTAAACTCAGGCCTCCAAAAGCCTAAAACAAATGTTTGAGACAAATGAATCTCCGGGGGGATCTTTCCACTGCTCTTCCTCCTCGTTTGTATGTCTCAGCAGAACAAGATGGAGAGCTATAACCATTTGCAATTAAACAGAGTTTCTGATCACTGGATTTCATTTTTTATGTCCTTCCATCTAATCTATGACCATCTTTGATATAATAGTGATATCCTGGGATAAAATGCCTTTTTGATCATTCTGGCATTACTTCTTTCATTTGTCATATTTGAAATTCCAGCCCAGCAAGCTTGTGACATTGGAATACTTATATGAAAAGGCAGAGCTTGTATTGTGACATCACAATCCTTTCCCTTTTCCTAATTTTGGCATCTTCATGAAAAGCTGTAGTCATACAATCATGTGAAAAAGAAAGTAGATCCTCTTTGAGTAATATGGTTTTACAAATCAGGACATAGCAAAAAAATCATCTGGTCCTTAGCAGTTCTTCAAAGTAGGTAAATACAGCCTATGTCATGTGTTGTTGTTCATCTGAGGTTGTATTTACCTACTTTGAAGAACTGCTAAGGACCAGATGATTTTTTTTACTATGTCCTGATATGTAAAACCGTTGAACTCAAAGAGGGTCTACTTTCTTTTTCACATGACTCTATGTGCTTATACAGTGTTGGATGTAAACCAGTGATCAATATGTTTCTTTTTGTATTCTCAGGAAATAAGAAACAAGATACATTAACATCAAAGACATTAGGGGCACAGGAGTTTAACATTTCCAATAATTAGCAAAAGTCTCAAGTTTAAAAACAAAATACAAAAGAAAACCCTCAGCAATAAAAACTAGTTAATAAAAATGAGAAAATTAGTGATAAATTAAATTTTATAAATTAAAATTATAAAGTGCTATTATTTCTGAATGATTTTGGTCCTGCTGAATTCTTAACCAAATCTCTTAAATTCATCAGGACTGTGGCTGTACAGTTTGAGCCCATTCTTGCCATTCACAAAACAGAGCAAGATTCAGAGAGTAATTCTAGGTTGCTTTTTAGATAAAGGCAACCAGAATAAGATATAATTGCTATAATGATGCTTATTATATTGTTGGGTCCTGTAGATAGCCTCTCTTTTATTACTTGTCAAGTTCCTTTGTGTCTTCTATTTCCAGATTGCTTTTCTTTTTTGCTGAAATGTTTATAGCAAATATACTAGAGGAGATAGCTGTCAATAAAACACTTGATGTATTTGCTAAAAATAAACTTTTAAAAGGACTTACATGAATGTTTCTGGGTAGGCACTAAATTATTTTCTGAAAACAGATTATGGATATGAAAGTTTTTCATTTTTGTGCTTCTTCCTTGTTGCAACATACAAAAGCATATTGAATATAATGTAAATTGATTTGTATTTTTTTGTATGTAATTTTCCTTCTCCTAAATCTCTTAGGTTATACAGAAAAATAAGGAAATCTTAATCACACAAAAAAAAACTTTCATTTACATGTTAAAATGACAGTTCTCTGATTGACTATGTGTCAACGTTGACTCTTAGTGATCATCTAGACTTTCTTTAGGAAGATCTATCCCCAATTTGGCACTTTAAATCTTCTAACAGTACACTGTTTCGTAATATAATTGACTCCATCCATCCTGCTGGTGATCATCCTTTTCTTTCCTTCTACTTTTCCCAGCATTATATATTTCTCAAGGCAATTAAAACTGCATAGTGTCCAGAAGTTGATAATTTGAATCTGATAATTTGTGCATCTGACATTATATCATCAATATCTTATTTAACCATGTATTAAGATATATTAAATATATCTTATTTAACCGTATTAGTTAACTCCTGATTAGCAAGAGGAGTGGTTTTCCATTGCCACTTCCCACATACTATGAAATAATGCTGTACTTTGCTGCTACTAAAGTGATAATCTGCGTCCAACATTTCCAGTATTAGTTACTTTAGCTGGGCAGTTGGGATGATGTTCATACCAGCGGTGGCCTTGGTGGAACTTAATGTTCTTGGTGTACATTCTTTGTTTATCTCATCTAGGAACACGCCACAATAGGTGTAGCACAATAACATACGAGGGAGTTGCCTTAATCTATTTTAAAATGAATATTTGCCTGAAAGACACAGTTGATAATATTGTTTATCTTGGTAAGATAAATAATAATACAATATACAAGTGGTCATATAAACTCATATAAATCTATTTGGATACTTAAGGTATATTAATAAATAAAGCCCTTATATTTTTCAAAAATTTCTCTGTAGCTTTAATAAAATATTTTCTAGTGTCAGTCAAAGGTCAATGGAAATTGCAGACTTCTTTCTTTCACTTAGATTTTGAAGCTAAATTTTAAGGATGTAGCCATTTGCATGCACCTGTCAGAAAGATTAATATCTACATCTTACTTTCTGCCAATTTCAATAATTTATTTATCATTGTGCAAACAACTCAAGGTGGCAAACATACCTAATACTCTTTCCTTCTCCTGCTTTCTCAACAGCAACCCTGTGATGTGAATTGGGCTAGAGATAGTGATTGGCCCAAAGTCACCCACCTAGCTTTCTTGACTAAGGCATTTATTTATTTATTTATTGGATTTATATTCCACAAAATCAGAAAACTCTCAGTGGCTTATAATAAAACTATGAAAAGAATAAAATCCATAAAACCATTAAAAAGAAACAAAAAACCCAGCCGAACATGGAGGAAGGAGCTAAAAAAATTATAAAAACATATGTATGGGGAATGGAGGTGACTCTAATCTACTAACCACTTGCAAGATGATGAGTCCCCATTAGACTCATCAATTAGAGCCCCATGCCAATTGACAAAGCCAGGTCTTAAGGCCCTTACAGAAGGACATAAGGGAGGGGGCAGATCCCACCTCCAGGGGCAAGATGTTCCAGAGAGCAGGAGCCACAGAAAAGGCTCTTCTCCTTGACACCAGCCTAAATTCCTTGGCTGATGGGATCTGGAGGAGGTCTCTTCTGCCAGATCTGGTGGGATGGGAACTCACCATTGGGGTGACACAGTTCCTCAGGAACCCAAATATTTTTGTATGACATATTTTTCATCATTTCATTTTCATAGTGGGTGCTGAATGTATATTGCTCTAGGGAACTGACCATCTAGCTGGAACAAGGCATACTTCCATCCAAGCTGGAAAACTTTCCATAGTACAACTAATGATAAACGTGAGGAAAGTCAAGGTAGCAACAGGAGGAACAGATTCTGATATATCTTATTATTAGAGAACCAATCCATTTTGGTCACACTCCATGATGACAGAGGCAAATAAAGCAACAATGACCCAGTAAATGAAGGAAAATACACATTTTAATTGCTCAAATACCAAATATCTCTGACTTTCTGTAGTAGCTTTATAGTTAACTTTTTATAATTGTGAGGCTTAACTACTCATCCATTTACACAGGGGGAGGTTATTCTCTCTTTTGCTGCCTTGCAAAAGTAGACAATGGGTTTTAAGCAATTCAGCAGAGCAAGACAAAAATCTTGCCGAAGCAGCCAGACTTCCCATACAACGCAATCAAAAATTATTTCATGGTTACTCCTTCCACCCAGAAGCAACAGAAGAGCCATATTCCTTTAATCCTTAGCCCAGATAAATCACTTCCCTTTTTTGGTTGAGACCTGTTAAAAATCTCTAAAGTTGCTATGGGCTAAGGACCCAGGGGTGCAATGGCCAAGTGGTTAAGATGCTGGGCTTGTCTGCTGGAAGGTCAGTGGCTTGAGTTTGAGACCTAAGCACCACTTCATAACAGGGTGAGCTCATGTTCCTGCCCAAGCTCCTGCCAAACTAACAGTTCAAAGGCATTTAAAAATGCAAAGAGATAAATAGGTACCACCTTTGGTGGGAAAGGTAACAGCATTCCATGTGCCTTGGTGTGTAGTTATGTTGGCTGCATGACCACATAAGTGTCTTTGAACAAATGCTGGCTCTTCGACTATGAAACAGTGATGAGCACCACCCCCTAGAATTAGTCACAACTGGCAGGGGAAACCTTTATCTTTTTTTACTTTTTTCAGGACCCAGCTAAGGTTGGTTGGTTGATTTTTTTAGAAGTTGAAGGAAATTAAATGTCTAAATTCTATTGAAAACTAATTTCATTTCCTGTCTTCCATTTAATGAGAATGGAAAACAACTAAAATGTGTCCACAGAAACAAATTCTTGTGTTCAAGAAAGGATGCATAATATAGATGCTGGAGAAAAAAACCCAATCAAGCATGAAAATGGCTACATAGGCATGAATACAAACCACAACTCTAATAAAAGATAGAGTACTCAACCTGTGGTGTGGAGGAATCATCATCCTTCCTACATTGCCAGTTGAGCAGCTAATAAAGATTCAACCTAAAAGATAGGAGGTAAAATAATATTTAGAGTGAAAATTGGTGGCTTTTTCCAGTGGTTCAACTTTTGCATTAGGTTTCAACTGTGATTTGCCAATCACACTCTCATGCCCATATATATATTCTGTGCATGTTCAAAAGATGTTTGGTTCTTTGTTGTTGTTGTTCAGTTGCACAGTCGTGTCCGACTCTTCGTGAGCCCATGGATTGCATTATGCCAGACCTCCTTGTCCTGAACTGCCTCCCGGAGTCTTCCCATGCCCGTCACACTGATTATGCTATCTATCCATCTCATCTTCTGCTGTCCCCTTCTCCTCTTCCCCTCAATCCTTCCCAGCATCACAGTCTTTTCTAATGACTCATCCCTGTGCATTATGTGGCCAAAGTACTTCAGCTTCAGCTTCAATATCTGTCCCTCCAAAGAGCAATCAGGTTTGATTTGCTGGAGGATTGACTGGTTTGATCTCCT
>JANHZU010005931.1:58457-78639 GCA_032468055.1 Acrochordus granulatus | reverse complement strand
CCTCATGCACCCATCTGTTGCAAAATTCTGTGAAAGATATGAAGTCTAAGATTGCAACTTAGGTGACAAATTCTTGCTAAATCTTATGAATTGGAGAGATGAGTAATAAATGTAGTATGTTCGATTTTGCCATGATTACATTTGCACACTCACATTTTCCAGTTCATTTTTACCCAATGACTTTGGAAGACCAAAGCTAAAGCTGAGGTCTTGAGCAGGCATTTTTTTCCTATTTGTAAATATAGTAGCTGCACTTGGCTCTCTCTGCTGGGTTAAAACTACAGGCAGAAAAAAATGTTAAACTATTCTTCCCTGCATGTTTATTTTCCATATTTATGCCAAGAAAGAAAGAAAGAAAGAAAGAAAGAAATTGGGTTAACTGGTGAGAGACTTTTCAAAACAGCATTTAGCAAAGATTCAGCCTTAACTAATCAACTATAACCATGGTGGGAAAATTCCTATTATAGCTTTCAAGATTCTGTATTAAAGAATCAATACAGAACACATTATGTTTTGCTTCCCATTGTCTCTGTTCCTAAATTAGCGACACATCCTGTGTATGAAATCCAAATTTGAAGTTGATAATTATTACCTCTACCCATTAATTTACATTTAATCTCTTGACAAATTCAGAAATATATATTTAAATATACCAAAATAATGTACATTTTCTGACAGGATACATGAGCAAAGATATGTGTGTGTGTGGAAGTGGGAGATCAAGACTTCTTCCATTCCTCATTTTTCTAAATAACATCAAACAATTGGTTCACATAAACTGGACCAAATTGGCCAGATAATGCCTCTACTGTTGCTGAACAATTTAGAATTGTGGTGTGCCCTAAAAACTGATTAGAGGACAAAGATACCAACTCATAATATGAAGGTTAAAAAAAGTTCATTTTTCCATTCCATAATATTTATTGAATTGATATCCTGGCTTTATTATTTTACAAACAACTCAAGGTGGCAAACCCACACAATACTCTTTCCTCTTCCTATTTTCCCACAACAAAAACCCGAGAGGTGAGTTGGGCTGAGAGAGAGTGACTGGTCCAAAGTCACCCAGAGGCTTTCATGGCTAATATGATAGGGAGCTAGCAGAGCTGTGCTACAAACACAGTGTTTCACTCTGACTGTGGTCTTATAACAGTCTTCATGATCATCAAGTCTTGTTCTCATATACCAAGAAATTCAGAGGAAAATAACTAAAAATCATCTGCAACCCACAGCCAGAAAAATGTCTGCAATATCTGTAAGAGGCCAGATAAACTGGGTGAGGAGGATAGATCAAAGAAGAAGAATGAGATAGTTGATGTATTATCAGCTTCTTCCAACTAGCCTTTTAAAGCTTATTGGGATTGCAGCCCAAACATTTCCAGAAAGCACAAGATTGGAATACACTGGCAATATCCTTGCTATTGCATGACTTTTTTTATCTTAGAACTAAGTTTAACTTGTTTACTTTTATCTCAGATACAAGTTTCATTAATTTTTGAGATATATGGCTCTTTCGTCCTCTAGGACATCTCCTGAGCTCCCACAAAAACAGATCAAATCTGAAATGCTTTGAATAATTGTTATGTGCATCCACATGATATCCTTTTTTTTCCATCTAAGCTTTGGTCTCCTTCTGAATAATTCTTTCATTAATTATAATGAATATTATACCTTTTGTTAATTAACTGAATAATGTTAACTAAATAATTAATGCATTCTGTTAATGCAAGAATATGAATACAGTATTTATTAATAATATTAATGCAAGAATATTAATTTACTCTTAAAATAAGCCACACCAGTCATCTTATATGTCTTCTGAACTTAAGTGTATGGTTTGTTTGCTCAGTAATACAATGGAAATTGCATTGCTTTAATTTTACTGGCTTTGATTCAGTAATTACCTATACAGTTTTCCATGGACAGTCAATGTACCTCATTACCACCTGTAATGAGAGAAAGAGAAAGAGAGTCAGAAAAGAGAAAAAGAAGCTGCCTCTGCTTCATTTCATCTATGAATTAAGGGTTTGTTTATTTCACAAAATTTATCTGCCACCCTAATGATAGACTCTAGCCAGCATAACACACCTGGCATTTTAAGTTATATGAACCTACTTTCTTGTAAAATGCTAAATATTTCATAGGTTCGTAACATTTTATGTGGCAGATTATTTCCATACCATGCTGGAACAGAAGAAAGATACATGCTGGAGGGAAAAGAAAATGCAAAGGAAATTTATTTATTCATGTAGGGGAATAAATTCAGGGAAACCTAAGAGTTTTGTTTTGGTTTTTTTGCTTTGTATTCACACAATTCAATATACTACACTGTGGAGTTTCAGTACATAATGTGGGAGGTGGGCTAGGTCTGACTATACATAATATTGCATAACTTGTCATCTGCTGAGCTCAATGCAACCCTGTAACTATGATTGGCAGGCAGATTACCTCTAGTTTAATACTTCTCCTTGGAGTATAAAACAGAGGGGTTGTCAAATCCTTGGTAGGAGATAGTAAATGGCTGCTGGACTCCTTCTTTCTGGAGAGGATAATAATGGTTTAGACCTGTTGTAGTGACAAGCTTAATGAAGTGGTCTGTAGTCCACAAAAGTTCATGCTGCCAAAAAAAAAGTTACTCAATAAAATACCACAAAGTTTTGGGTTGGTTTTGGTGAACCTGATTAATTGATTCTCCCCCTGAAATCTTTTCCATCTGTTGTGTGTTAAAAGGCTACATTATATCCTTCAACATCTTGACTCTCCAAGGACCTACATACAGATCCTTTTTGTAGACTTCAGCTCAGCATTTAACACAATCATCCCAGCCATTCTTCACTATAAACAGACCTAGCTCATTGTGCCTGCCCATACCTGTAAGTGGATAATTAGCTTCCTGATAGACAGGAAGCAACAGGTGAGGCTTTTTGTTGTTGTTCAGTCGCGCAGTCGTGTCTGACTCTTTGCAAACCCATGGATTGCATTACGCCAGGCCCTCCTGTCTTGCACTGCCTCCCCGAGTCTTCCCAAGCTCACGCCCATCATTCAGACAATCAGCATTGGCAATCCTTAGGACCTGTATATTGAAAGGGTCAAGAGAAGGGTGGAGAAAATATTTGCAGACTTCCCTCAAACAAAAGAGGTTCCCTTTGGATGGCGCTGTGGGGTATTCCATACCAAAACAACCAGATACTGGGACAGTTTTACCCCTGTGCCATCATTCAGCTGAGTACTTGCCTCATGATATATGACAGGACACAAAGTGCAAAGAATTCTAAATAAATCCAAAAGTTCTGTCTCATACATATTGATAGATTGTGGTTCTAAGTCTACACTTTACTATATTCTTTTTCTACTGGCTGCATACTTTGGATGCACACTTTACTATTGAATACAAAATTTTGTTTCTCTGTTTATATTAGAATTTTACTTCCAGTTGTCTTGCAAGTATACTGAGAGCTGCTGAACTGGATTCAAATTCTCTGTGTGTTTAACCATACTTGGCCATACTTGAATCTCTATTTCTATATCTTGCTAGTATAGTATAGTGCAGGCATGTCTAACCTTGGCAACTTTAAGATGTGTGAACTTCAACTTCCAGAATACCTCAGCTAGCTACCTAGTTGGACAGTTAGCTATTAAACAGCCAGCTATTAAATTTACCAAGTTTGAACATCCCTGGTACTGTGAAATCCAGGCATAATATATCTTTGAAATCTGATAAAACCAGCAACTGGAATTTGGGACAACCAATTTTGGGTTTCTCCAACTAATACTAGCAAAAGAATTTGTAGCCCTAGGGTCTATGCATGAGAAAACCAATGGTCAGGAAGCAGCTCCTAACCTAATGCTTCTTAATTCCCATCTACATATGCTTCCCACCTTAAATTCAGATCCCCTTCAAAATTAAAGTGTCCAAAATTAATGTAAAATCAGCTAGGAATGATTTTTCCTCCAACATTCTCTTCACATCACATACACCTTCTTCCATATAGGGGCTCCTAATTGTTGAATTCATGTTAAATGTAAAAATAACTTAGCAGTAAGATGCACTTACTGCTAAGTTACTTACTCAGATGTAAGTTCCAAACTTCTTTTTGCTCTTTAAATTCTATATGTTCAGTCCCCAAGTTCCTGAAATTTGGTCCACTAAATTGCTTTAAGAAGTGCAGTGGCACAAGTGGTTAAGATGCTCAGTTTATCAACTGGAAGAACAGTGGTCTGAGATCAAGACCTGGTGCTGCCGTGCAACAGGGTGAACTCCAATTGTCCACCTCAGCTCCTGCCAACTAGAAGTTTGAAAGCATGAAAATGCAAGTAGATAAATAGGTACTGCCTACTTTGGTGGGAAAGGTAACAGTATCCATGTGTCTTTGGCATGCTGACCACATAACCACAGAAGCATCTTTGGACGAATGCAGGCTCTTCAGTGATGAGCACCACAACCTAGAATCGGTCACAAGTGGCAGGGTAAAGATATATATCCTTTTTGAATATAGCAAAAGGGAAATCTATATATCCTTTTTGAATATAGCAAAAGGGAAATACTCCTAATTTCTTAAGAGTAACCAGGCTATGTGTAGTTAATTACATGTAAATGACATAACCACTCAGCTCAGAATTTCTGCCCATTTTTTTATTCTGGTCCTGTTTTTGGAATGCATCCCAACTGCAGCATGTGACTCAAAGACATCATGTAGCTTGTGGCGCTAAAAATATTGTGTTTCCATTCTGGTTGATCCATGAATCAAAAATATTTTAAGTGGCTTAATATGTCTCTTACACATTATTTATTGTAGTTTCTAAACACAAGACATTAACCATTTTGGAGAGAGAAATTTTATTATAATGTTTGTGGAACAGCAATAGAAGTTGGATTCATTTCAAAGAGTGTTTAGCAACTTTAATATTACTTTGAGAATAAATTTAATTCCACTTAATGGTGAAGGGTGGTCAGGAATTTATACTTTTTCTCCTAGCAGACTGCCAGACATTAACATGCTTAGAGGTGTTTAAATACCTGGGGGGTCACCTGCATCTGCATGCAGAGAGTGAGAAATCTGTCTTGGAATGATGAAAGGACTGTAATGTAAACAGGAGATAAGTGGTATCTTTTTCTCCCCCCCCCACCATTTAGAGAGAAAAACAGAAAAACCAAAAAACCCCCAAAACATCCAATTGCCTTTTGAGAATAATCAAAAGATTTTGATGATTATCTTTTTTGCGATAATCATGTCCTGGATGACTGAGAATCTCCATAGACATTCCACTAAACTGACATCTAGAAGCATAAGTGTCTTCTTCCTGAAATTTGTACTACAAATTGTAGAAATTTGTACAGGTAGTCCTTGCTTACCAACCACAAATGGGGCTGGCAACTCCATTGCTAAGTACCATGGTCACTAAGCAAAATATCAGATGACCATGACATATGACCTCACTTCCACTTTTGTCATTACGTGAATCACTATCATTTTTAAGCAAGGCATCACATGACTGTGACTTGCAATTTCATTCCTGCATTGTCCATTAATTCGGCTTATTGGAAAGTAGTTGTGAAGCACACAAATGGTGATCATGTGACTGCAGGACATTGTGTTGGTTGTAAATGCATGATGGTCGTGAAGTGTTCATATGGCAATCATGGGACTGTAGGATGTTGTAACAATCATCAATGAGAGAATTAGTTGCAAAGCTAGTTCTTCAGGAATCTGTGAGTTCTAGTCCCACTTTAGTCACAAAGCCAGCTGGTTGACCTTGGCCAGTCACTTTCACTCAGCTTTAGGAAGTAGGCAATGGCAAACCACTTCTGAAAAATCTTGTCAAGAAAACTGCAGGGACTTGCCCAGACAGCCTCCAAGAATCAGATTTGACTGAGTAGAAGAATAAAAAAGTTTAAATGCTTGCAAAACAAGGCAGTTAGCAATGAGGACTGCCCGCATCCCTTTATAATGCTGTTATCTTTTATTTCTATTGTAAATTTTCAATCATATGATTATCTGTAATGGAAATTACTATTTAAAATTCACAATATTTTTTTTCTATCTGGTCTATCTAATGTATTTGAACAAAATAAGTAAATGAACAGCTAGATTTGGTAAGGTACTTAGGAACTCCACCTCTAGCCTCATAATTTTTTGGGGTGATCAGGATATTCATTGCAGTGCTCTCCAGCTGTTTTAGACAAGCTGCCTTTGGACCCTGTCAGCAGAGCAGTGATAAAGGAATCTGCTCTGTTTCTTTAGTTTTGGAGAGAGGCAACAGAGAGGGAAGTGGCATGCAAGAGAAAATGAGCCAAGTCAGCTCACACAACATTAGATTTTGCCCAGTACGTTAATTGAAGCATTCAAACTGAATTCTGCATCAAGACTGCAAGGAGTCAAATTTGTAGGGGACTTCAATTATTCATCTTTAGAAACGATGTAAAAAAAGTAGAATTAAAGACTTCAGAGATCTGTTGCAGAAGAGAGGAGAATCCTTAATTAGCAGCCCAGCATCTACACACATAAAAAACCAGCATTATCAAGAAAAATTTGCTCGTGTAAATCTTTTCAAATTCAAAGGACAGTACAGGTATGGCCTCACCATTTGGTTAGATTAAATAAGTTTTTTCTTTTCATCTTTGAAGCAAAGAGAATGTTTTCTGTGGCGAACATAAACTGGGTTATAATATCAGATAGTAATGTCACAGAGTTTCAATAAATCACTTGGCACTGAATTTATGGTCTGTTACGTTTCTCGACAAGAAGCTAAATGCTTGATAAGATCAATACACAAAGAGGTGAACTGAATTTAAGAAAAAAGAAAAGGGCCTGACTTTAGGCACAGTAAATGTTCAAAGAGGAATTGCACCACAGGCTTTGCTGCTCTCTTTCACACTCACTTCTTCCAATCCAAAGGGAAGCTTGGGAGAGAAAAGTAAGGGCCAGGTTATGGGATTAGTGCAAGAATAAGTCCAGTTAAATTGCAGATCGCTAAATCTTAAAGTATGCATTTGTTACTCTCTATTTATAGTGCAATCATACTTTCTGATATCTAAATAACAGAAAGTAATATATACTGTAAGCAATAAATTGGAGTGCAGTTTAATTGACATACAGATAAACAGTTTAAAAAATACAAAATGTTCTATACAGTTAATTATTTTCTTTCCATAAAGAGTTTTCTATTTCTGTTAACCTGGGGTCTCTTTACTGTTTTTTTTATATCATAGCTGATGCAAATTTCCTCCCTCTCTTCCTCCCTTTTTCTATTTATCCCTAAATTTCACAAGCCATTAAATATAACCAGCATATGTCTTCAAAACCAAGAATATTTTCCCTTTCTGTTAATCTGGGGTCCCTTTTCTGTTTTTTTAATAACATTATAGCTACTGCAAATTTTCTTCCCTGCCTCCATTCCTTTTTTCTATATATCCTTAAATGTCACTGGTCGTTAAGTATAACTGGCATAAATCTTCAAAACCAGGAATATTTTTCATGATTCTGAGCAATCTATCCCAGTACTTTCGGTGAAAGCAAACATTCTCAGTTCATCTGATCCAATGCATTAAAGTTTCTTGATTTTTCTTTTCAAAAGTAAATGCTATACAAATTATCTTATTAATTAAATTATAAACAATATAATAAAAAGAAAAGGGTTTTAACAGAAATGGAAATAAATCTTTGAAGAGAAATTTGAACGGAAAAATTGGGTGTGTGTGAGATGTGAAGCAGGAAGAATGATTCCAGACTGAAACAGCATGTTTCAACGTGGGAGTTACAACTCCGACAAATTTGGAAGCTCTCAGTTTCTAAAATCTGCTACAGCCCAATTTACAGATTTTTTAAAAATACAATAATGGAAAAGAAAATGTATTGCACAGGTAGAGTGTTTTGCCTGTACCCACCGCTAACATTTTGGCATGAATTTAGCAGGAACTGAAGCTCTTTCTATGGCTGCTGAGTCTTGATGACATGTCAAACACATGTATTTTCTGCATGAAGCTCTTTTCTCTTCTTGGCACCAATACACAAAAGAGCCCACGACTCTCTATTTAATTCCAGCTGCTTAACAATCTCCAGTTAAAAATGGTCCCTCTGCAAATATGGATAATATATATTTTTAAAAGCTTCCAAATAATTGATAGCATTTCTCTTCGTGAACCACAGCAGGACAGTTGCATTCTGTTTCATTAGGGAAATGTATTGTTTACCAATAAATGATTGCATATGGTTTTAAAGGGCTGAGAACCAGCAGAGACTGCACAACAGTCAGCCGAACATTTGCCTTCAACATTTGGAATGTAGCAACATGATGCATCAGTTCCCGTCATGAGTTTCAGGGCGTCCTGTCAGTTCTGTTACCTTTGGCTTCTATTGTCCCTGTTTTCCATTTAACGGAAACACCAGGCATTTCCAAATGAGCACATCTCACAGCATGGAACTACGGTTGGTGGAAAGGAAAAGGGAAAACGAATGTGACAGATGGATTTGGAATCGCACCATGTCTGATTTGAGCACGAGTGTTGAGGTTGGTTGGACTAAAACTGCTTTAAGTAAGGAATGAAATGGCTGTGGAAGTTGATTAAATTAACAGCACCGATCACTGTCACTCGGGCAGGCACAGCAAATATGGTTTTGCTGCATACGATTAATCAAGCTGCAGACTGATTCTGAGAAAACAAAAGCCTCTAACAAAAGGTGAGACAAAATCACGATGCCCAAGCTATTCAAAGGAGGTGAATTTCTATACGTGTTTAACAGCAGATGTGGGGGAAAATTTTGCCTGGTTGAAAGACTTGGTTGCAGGACTATAGATGCATGCAAGGCTGCTTGGCTCCAACTGTCTCTGCCCTCCCTGTACGGTCCAGCAAAGTGGGTGCACTCTGGGTCCCCTCCATTAAACATTGCCATCTTGGGGACCTAGGAAGTGTGCTTCCTCTGTTGTGGCCCCTCTCCCCAAAGATAAAATGGCAACCTCTTTCCTGCGGATGTAGGAAGCCTTGAAAACCTGGCGGTGGTCTCAGGCCTGGTGATGTTTGTCATTGTTTAATGGGCCCTGTTTTATTTTGTGGGTTTTGTTATCAGGGTTTTCCTAGTCTGGCTGCCTCCTGTGCGATTTAATGTTGTTAGTTTTATATTTCCTCCAGTTTTGTCTGCTGCCCAGAATCCAATGGAGTTGGCAGCCAACAAATGTAAATAAATAAATAAATACATGTGCCTTCGTGAGTTCACTTTTCTGCCAATATTAACATTGGAGAATGGCATTTGTATAAACCCAGTTCTTTCTGTCAGACGGTATACCAAGAAAAACTGAAATCGCAGTCTGCACATGGAATTCCGCTGTAATTCTCAACAGCACCGTAGCCTTACTGAATCAGAAGTTGAATTTTAGGGACTTCCTTCTCGGCAAATGTGTAGAGAAGGGTCTGGGCAACCTACTGGGGGCAGAGGGCTGCAGTTAGCATTCTGGAAATGTGACAGGAGCCACCGTTCACCAGATAGGCGAAGCCTTGCCAGAAATTAAATTTGATCTAATTGAATGTATATCTCACTGGAAATTTTGAAGGGGCTATGAGGCAGCCCTCAAGGTTTTCGGAGGTGAGTTACTTCCTGGAATCTGGTTGGGCAGCCATGCTCTACAGTACAAATCGAGTGTCGGCCCCAAGTTTACTCAGCCTTTCAGATTTCTAGATGCTACTGCAGCCTACTGTGGCTGTCAGTTGCACACCAGTGCAATATGTATAGGCTTTATACACTCCAACACAAAACAGTGATTTGTTAGCAGTATTTGGCAGAACCAAGCAAGTGTCCAGCTCATTTATCTTAGAGAACGATGGAAACCTTATGGGAAACTAATGACAAAGTGTTCTGATTGTAGCTGCTCTAGTGGGCACTGTGAGATCCAAATGCTAGACCACAGAATATGAACACAGATTAATGTGGCAGGAGTTATTTATTTGTTTAGATATAGGTGCTGCCTGACTCCAAAATGACTTTAGCCAATTCACAAGACTAAACAAATGTCAAGATAAAAACACACAATATAATATAAACAAACAAGATAATATCTGACCAATCAGAGTCATTACAAAAAAAGACACTATATATTATACTAGATCATATCAAATATTGGACCTATGGCCAATATTGCGACACCATGCTAAGTTGTCTTCTTTTCTCCATTTTAGGACAGTTCATTCTATCAATTGTTAAACATTGTCTCTCTGTTCTAATATACTGGGAGGTAGGCTGTGAAGCACAGAACCATAGCAAACAAGGCACATAGGATATGGATAGGTGACAAAAGGACATAGGTAACTTGATGTTATGATGGGAAGAGGAGAAAGAAACAGCACAAAACAACAATTTTTCATTTCTTACAACATAATCAAAGAAAATATCTCAACATCATCAATTTATATATTCAAAACACAAAGAGAAACGTGGAGATGAGATTGTGAGGAACTGCTATATTAATGATCCAGAATCTTGCCATAATATAATTGTGTTGTTCTTTCATTTAGGGGGGGAAATGATTCTTTTCAAATGGTATTGCTTTTTCAGTTTTGATTAATGTAGTTTTAAGATGAAAATGTGTAACATCAATGATCCATAAATTACTTTTAAAGATAAGAAGACTATACTTCAGCAAAAGTGCTGAAAGATATTGTAGAAGAAAATGAGAATGTCTGTCTACCATTCTGACTTATACCAATATATAAGGCATAAATTATAAGCATGCATAAAAATTAGAGATCTGCATTAAATCTAGGGAACTGGGAGCAAAGTTTCTCCAACAAGAATCCCAATTCCAACTCATTAATTCCTGCAATTCAGCATCATCGTTGAACTGTTGAGGTTTCTTGCCAACAATTTACTAGAGCAAAAGGAAAGAGAACTCAGTAAGTTCCTCCACCAAAATATACAGTAGTTGGCTTTCCTTCCACCAATTTTTTTCTCTGAAAGTTGGCTGTTTTTTAAAAGTAGTGCCACCTTTATACTATTTATCATTTTCATCAAATTATATCTCATCTCTAATTCAGACACAGAAACACAAACATGGAGCATATGTACATTGTTTAGACAAATCCACAAAGTGAACAAACTACGCTGAGAAGGACGGAAGGAAGGAAGGAAGGTCACTGATCTTATTCACATAAGGCTTTGTAATCTTTAACTATTGTTCTCAACCAATCTGCCAAAAAATGAAATGCAATAGAAACTTTTTAAATTAACAATTCTAAATGCACTTGCACAAACAGCTATCATAATTATCTGAAGTCTGATATATTTCCCCTCAAAAGATTATTCTTAGAAGTGTTTCTCAATTATGCCAGACAGATTTATTTTGTTTATTTGTTTTGTTCAATAAGATCACAATGCCAAGACAGATATAAGGGGTAGTCTAGCAACATAACACAGATTTAAACTTGTTAGCGCACACACCAAGAAGACCAAGATAAAAAATATTGTGATGTCTGTTTGTAGTGATAATTGAAGTCAAGGTGTCAAATAGTGCCAGTGTAAATGCCCTTCTATGTGGGGCATGAAAGATATAATTAAAATTTACAGATGTATAAAAAGGATCAGGTATGTGATTTTTTTTAAATCTATCCTGTTGAATATCCAGTCGTTATCAATGGGGGAAGTGAAGATTCAGAACATGGAAACAGGATTCATAATTAAGATTGAACTAAAACTTTTAAACTGGGCTTAAATCAACTAGGCTGTTTTCTCCACTGCCAAATCTAGCTCATACTTGATTTCGTAGTTTGTGTGCAATGATAACACACACATTAAATATAATTTTTGGAATGCCCTGCCTGGGGAAGCCTATCATATTCTGCCATACTCTTGAATTATTTACTAGAAACAAGGAAACAAACTACAGATTAAAAATATCCAACTTAAGGACAACATCCAGATACGAATGGGCTGCCTATTACCAAAAATAGCAGATGGTGTCCCCCCTCAAATCTATGAACTGCCAAATCAGTGCAGTGCCCTCAAGAACCATTGAAACTACATTTTAAAGATAGCCCATTTTCAGTGGTTTTCAGTGGTTCCTGAAAGTACCACATCACCCCAGCAGTTTATTGGACTGAGGAGAAGGCTGTTCACCACCTCCAGCAATAGGCAGCTCATTTGTAAGTTTGAGTTCTGACTTATATGCAAATTGGGTTAAATACAGAGTTAAGACAGAATTCGTTCTTAACCCACAGGCTTCCTGCACTCTTTAAAGATTTTCTAACCTGTCTTTTGCTCTTCTACTTTTTAAATCCTGGACTGTATATTTTTTTAATTTGCTGGCTTATTTTCCTCATGATCAACTGCTATGAATAAAAAAATGAAAGATGGTATAATAATTAAACACAAATACATGCCACCAATGACAACTCTGATAGGCACTAGCTCCTGTCTACTTGAGTTGAGCCTTGAATAAAGGCTGCCAGGGTCCAATGGCACTTATACCCAAGTGAAGTTAGTTATAGGACCGTGAGTGATCTTGATTCAAAGGAAAATGTTAATTTGGAGTGTGCTTGGGGCCCTCACATACCATCTTTTGGTGACTGTTGTAAGAAGCTGCATCTTCTTCTGGGTTCATGCAATTATTTATTTATTTAATTGAATGTGTGAGGCCATTCAACTGAAACAATGTGGCTCTGTGCAGTGCACATTAAAAATCACCAAAACAACAAAATCAACAAACATATGACATTAGAGGAGAACAACCCAGTAGATAAAATATAAAAATTCAAAATGGGGACCAAAGAGGATCATTAAATAACCAAAAGGGACTCTACTCAACTGGATATAAACATCTGGGGAAGAAGCCAGATCTTAGTAGCTTTTAAGCCAGCTGCCCTCCATAAAGGCCGTGTAATTGCAAGAAACAAAAATTTGCCCTAAAGAATTGCTACATGCACATCCGTGAATACGCTCAATCACATTTTCCCCTTTGAGCTTCTGCAGAGCCTTCCAGCTCAGTGTTTCCACTCTGAAATCTTTAAGTCTTATTACCCCTGACTAGGGCTGTCAGGATCATACATGCTGAGTGACTGGACCTGAGGGATAACATATGTGATAAGCATCAGACTAAAAATGATTGCTTCAACTTAATATGACTTACTCTGAATCTCAGCAAGCCCTCAAACTGCCCTTAGGGCTATCAGGAATTGGATTTGTATCTTGTTCTGAAGGCCTAGGTTGCAATGATTACAAGAATTAAGCAGGCAGTGCTTTGTGGATAGATATCATGGATATTCCGTTCAGTTAAGAAAGAAATAACATGATCCAAGAAAAGGTGTCAGAACAGCAAGAGAAATATTGAGCAGGAAAAAAAACAGAAATGAAATTAAGTGTTAAGAAAAGATGAGATGTGTGCAAAGATTATCCTGGAAGGTTTTGTTCACTTGGAGCTTTACTGAGACTTCTGTTCTGATTACAGATTCCAAATCCCTGGGGATGGGAGGAGGCAAATTCTGCAACCTCTAAGGAAAGCATAGCTCAGATCTATGATGTTTTTGCTCATTTTTGCTTACATTTGTTCATAGAAGAAAAAGAAAGGTAAAAGTGAGACTGCAGATAAACTATATTTTTACTGAAGAAGGCTACCCAGATACAAGAACTTAATTTAGCTGAAGTCAGTAAGGGAGGAAAATGTCAAAATGATTAATCTAGTTTGAGTCAAAGGTCATTTCTTTGAAGACAAAGGGGGAAATAGACAATGTTCAGAGAAGAAAGGATAAAAAATAGTGATTCAAATGGATATGGTTTTCACAAGTCACTGGAGCTCATACCTGTTCTGTCTGGTTTCTGAAGCACTTCATTGCTACCAACTTTGTGCTTTAATGTGACAGTTATCAAGTCTGTGAAATAACATGTCCTACAATGAACCTCTGGGTCATTATGGATTAAGAAGCTCCACCACTGCTGTCAATCATTGCAAAGCCTATTAAATATTGTGGTTGAATGTTTTACATGTTGACATTTGTTATTTCTTATATCCAAGACAACTGAGTTCAAGAGAAATACAACTTCTTAAATGTCTATAAAGATCATAACTGCAAGTAACTCTGTGTGTGCGTACACACACACGTCTACATTAAAAAATTTAAATATTGCACAAATTGTAAATGAAATTGAAGGAGAAGCTTGTTTCCCTTAAAATACTTTTCAACTTACTTTTCAACATTGATTTTGCAGATATCTAAATATAGATATATATTGAGATAGCGACTTTATGCAAAGTTCAGAAAAGATTATTAAATAAAAGAAGTTAAATGCTGGAGATAAGAGAAAAGAAAAGCTAAATACATCTAGTTTACACAAACAACACAACACAAAAAGACTATGCCTTTTCAACCTCTCTCATCTTGCAAATCATCCTTGCTTCCATTACATTTCTAAATTGATTCATATGTTGTCTCTTATTCTTTAAATTTCCCCATCTTCCATTCTGAGATTTCATCAACTCCATTCAACCATGACTCTTTCAATGTTTTCCTTTCATTCAACAAACTCATTCTTCCTTTATATACTGATTTTTGACATTGCATCCTATTTAATTCTCTATATTGAAACCATCTCAGTGGGGTTTCTCACAGTGATCAATCACTTCTGTAGTCACCGACAGAGCCGGGGTTTAGAATTGTATGAAAATGTCTAATGCTTGTAAGCCGCCAAGAGTCTTTGGAGACTGGTGGCATAGAAATGCAATTATAAATAAATATGTAGTGGAACTTTAGATTGCAAGCACCTTGGTGCACTAGATTTTTGCAAGACGAGCAAAATGTTTTAATAAAATTCAGTTGATGAGCTGCAACTCACAAGTTGAGCAACGCATGATGAGCACGCACAGGAGATCTCACAATGGAGCCGACAGTTCTTCTTTCTCTCTGCATAAACAGCGTAAATTAAGTCAAAGGCGTTCAAGAGAAGGAACTGCTGAGACTCCGACTCTGGATTCTCCCTCCAGGCAGTCCCCCTCCCCCTCCTCTCCTCTCTCTCATCTTCCTCATGCCAGCCAGGATTCTTCTCAAAGCACGCGCACATGTGTGCGCACACAAAAATACACACACACCCTCATCGCCTGGCACCATCCAGCCCATCCCCTGCTGCCCAACTTTCCTCCCCTCTCATAGCATGGAGGCAGGTTGAGACAAGAAACATTTCCAAACCGCCCAGGAAAGAACCCCAGAAAGACGTTGCTGAGGGAAAAGGGAAAAGGCCATTTTGGCTCAAGGGTGGTGGCAGCAGATCCTCTGAGCCAGCAGGGGGCACCGGACAGCAGCCTCGAAGCAGATCCATAAGTGCTGGTTAGTTTGTTCTATTTCTGCTTTATATCGTGTGTTAATCGTTGTTACTTGTTTCAGATGTTAGAGACAATCATTTCTACATCCAATTCCACTGAAAATGATTTTTTGGTGAATATTTTGGGGGGCGTGGAATTGATTGTCCGATTTTCCATTGTTTCCTATGGGAAACCTCATTTCGCTTTAAAAGCATTTCGCGCTAAGAGCGTTCTTCCGGAACGGATTAGTCTTGTCTTGTGAGGCACCACTGTACTTTCATTCACTCTTCAGTGAATTTCTTTCCAATCTTGAAATATCAATCAATGGTCTGTTCTATTTTATTATTTGCTAATTATGTCAATATTTATCATAAACCATCAAATAAATTATCTGTTTATATCTGTTTTTATTCTTTTGCTGCATGAACAGACTATTGCTTAAACCACGTATTCAAAACACATCTTTTTCTATCCAGATACTTGCAAAACAATCATCATTCTTATTCTTTTGGATATGAAATATTTTTTTCTGCGTCACTTTGCCTTGTTCCCAACTATCCATTTATGTCACTTAACAGAATAATCCCCTTCCCCCATCACATCCATTTCCATCAAATCTGAACTCAGGTTCATCCATTACCTTCATCCCTGGAATGTAATATGCAAGTGGCACAAACCTAAACATTTATACAACCTCACAGCAATCTAGGTGACACCTCCATACTTACTGATATATAATTTATCCCTTCCATTCATAAATAAACTACACCTTCGCTATTGTGTATTCATCAAATCCATTCCCAAGAACAGACCTGTTCCCACATTCTTTTTATTCCTATTTTTTTCATTCTTTCTCTTCATATCTATTTTTATCATTAGATTCACTTTTGGCCTTTATCATTTACTGTTTGATAGTCATTTACTCTATCATTTACTTTATCATTTACTGTAGATAGCCATTTTCCATATGCCACAGTCATCATTAGAAGGGTCTCTAAATATTGTCTTCTACTGCCTGTCATGGTTTTGATCAATAGAGACTTTCATATAACACAACTTCATAAGATGATACTATATGAATTGTTACCAGCCTTAGCTGTACTTGTGCTACAGATATTGTTCCCTGCTAATAGTAGGGTAGTAATGGAAACTGTTGGCAGATTTTGGTCTGTATGTTACTGGTACAACCAAGATTCAATTTCACCTCATACTGTTCTGTATAAGCTAGGAACCCTAATGTAGATACTGTCTTGCAAACCAACATATTACTCTCACATTTCAACAACCAGGGCCTTCCACAATCTAACCGGAGAAGATGGACAATCCACAGCGTTCTTCTACAGTAGCAACTCCTTTAGAAAGCCTCACTGTTGGTATACAATCTAGCTTCACCTTCTCCTGTCTATACAGGCTCTTTTCTTGTTGTGGAAGTTGCTTGCACCCCTTAGAATGGGAAGGCATCTGAGTGTTAATTGTTGTTTAATCAGCTCCCAAGTGACCCAAGGAATCTTCAAAATGTTACTCAAACTTATACACTCAAGAAGCCAGGAAAATGTTGGGATGGAAGAGTAGTTTGAATCGTCCTTCCCACCTGGGCAAAGAATGGGGGTAGCAATTCCCATCAAGGATTAACTTCACAAAAATGGTATTTGGGGTGATTCTATCTTTCCTTCAAGATAGTCTTGGACTACAGTCACTCATCTAGGGTCTGGATGGGAATCTGTTGTGGATTGGGGGTTATTTTCAGCCTATTTTCCAAAGGTTGGAAATTCTAAAATGAGCATAGCACAGGGTGAGAGATGAATAATGTTTGGATGTATTTTATGTTTGTGAATGGTAATGGTGGTGGTGAAAGGAGAGAATGAAATCAGTATGCCACCCAGAGCCACCTGCTTCTCTTCCCATCCTTAATTTTGGTAAAAAGAAACATGGCTATCCAATACATTATTTTATTATCTAATTTACTGATGTAATCTTGAGTTGTTACAGGACTGATTAAGATGTAGTATGATACAGAATGGAGTTGATGAGAATGATGGGGAGGATGACTATCATTCTTCCCTTCACACACACAGAAACAACACCAACAATGACCATGCTGTCTGCAAGAAGAGGCTGACCCTGATCTGCAAGTATGCTGTCACCCAATGTTATATATGAATTAATCCCAATCATGGACAAATCATCTTGTTTATGCTGTTGAAGGAGAGGAAGACCATGGCAGAAGCAGCATGCCATTTTGGGGTGACAAAATACCAGGGCTCAAGCTGACATCTTTCACTCCTGCCACTTATTAAAATTAAGAGGTGTGGCTAAAACCAGCATCTCTTCCAAGTTTGTTTCCTAGCACAGTCTTGATTTTAGTAAAACTACATGAGTTAGCAAAGTGTTATGCAAGATATTTGGTTGAATAAAGCTGCGTGCATCCATACATGTGTGTTTTTCATATCATTTTGAAGTACATTTTGTCTCCTCAAAATTTACACACAGTATGCTTGCAAAATTTTCAAAAGATACCACACAATAACAATCAAGACAAAAGTTTGGGGAAAGGATCTTACCTTTGGGAAATCAGCTTCTAAAGTGATTAGGAGGGGGAGCTTATGATTGAAATAGGATAATGGAACAATCAAGTAGAAAATCATGTTAATTAGGAATGAATAGCAATCAAGAGAACAGTAGTAAAATATAACTGCACATATGATCAACTCAACATAATAAGCCTGCCCCTTGCCCAGAAACCCAGCACACTTTGAACTTGAGAGGGCTACTTCCATGTCCCCAGCCTCTACACTTGACTGTCCAGACTTAAGCTACTTAGGGCCATGCTCTCACAGGAAGGAGCCTTTTCAATTATTACTTACATTTGTTTATTCCATAAATATTGCATATTCATTTGTTATTTTATTCAAACAGGAAAGCCCATCTTCTTTGGCCCTTTCCTACCTGTCATCTAAGGGCAGCAATTCTATCAGGTTTTCATCCTGGAACACAAACTAATTTAAAGAAATTGTGCTATTATTTACCTCCCTCCACTCCCCCCGCCCTTCCTGTTTTCATTCTGTGTTGTACCTAATGCAGAAACTGTTTGAAGGTTTTGTTTTTTAAAAAATCACCCATAATACCCTTCCCAATCAAGTTACACCAAGTAACTGACCAATTCTGGTTGATATGAGGACCAGCTTATATCCACCGGAATCTCTATAGCACCTAATAATTCATCTCAGTCTTAAAAGAGGTGATGATAGGAGTGACTTAGCAGACCCATCAAAAGGAATGAGGCAAGTGGTCCTATATTATTAGCACAAGACTTTGATGCTAATTTAAATAGATTATAAAGGATTTCAAATGCTTGCTGCTGTGCTATAATTATATTGAGAGAAACAAATTCTTTTTGTGAGACAAGAACATCAGGAAAGAAGAAAGGACAGAATGAAGAATGCATCTGATTAGTGTGTTACACCTTCTGTTGTGTAGTTTTAGAAAGCAGGGAGGCTACAGATGAGAGTTTATGTATAACCCACCTCTAGTATGAACTGCCATACAGAGGACTCTATATGTACCAGGCATGAAAATCTGTGTCTGTGTCTAGGGATTGTACTGATCCCCATGGTGATCCTAGCTAGCCTGATTCTCTTGATGATTTAGACTAGCAGGATCCATAGGGAAGGCATAGCAGCTGTGCTGTCCAAACACTTCCATACTAGCAGACACCCTTTAAAGCCAGAGATCCTACATATGATCTTCACCATGATGGCTTCTGTGAAGATTCTTGCCTCAATCCATTAAGTTCCACCACAAAAAGCCACTTGGAATCCTTGGAATCAAGAGAGAGATAAGTGGGGTGGAAATGTTTGCCTGAGCTTTTTCTAGCTTATGATGTTCTGGAGGAAAGCAAGGTTAGCCAACATGATCCCTGAGTAGAAGCATTATTTCAAGGGGACAAAAATGCATTATAATATATCTACATCTTAGAAATTCTCTTGCAATCTTCAGAATTTTGGGGAAGAAAGCAACAAATCCCAAGGTATATGAGTTATTTATAAAGTAATAAAGGTGAGACAAAAATCTAATAAATAAATAATAAAATATATGTACTAAGGTCTGTAAAACCCTTACTAAAGCAATAGTGGGCAATTGTAAATGTCAAGATGTTGCTGAACTAGGGTTTGTAGCATCCCTTGTCATTGTTCATCTTCGGTTGCTTGAAGGTATTGTTCAGCCTTGTCTAAAAGGCCACAGGTTGGTCACTGATAATAGAAAAACTACATGTTGGTACAATAACTTAGCGTGTTTGCATGTAAGGTGCACTTTTGTAGATGCTTCCTTCAGATAATACTATATTATTAATATTTTGGGATTTCTCAAAATGTATTCATGACCACATTAAGTAAATCTGAGTAATAAATGTACAGTGCTTTTATTTATTTGTTATTTAATAAAGCAAACACTTTACACCTCGTTAGCATGAATTATAAAATAAAAGGTATCTAGAGTGAAATCAGTTCAGCTCAATACACTGATTCAGTCAATCAACCCCATTTTAAAAATTGCATAAGTACTAAAATATAAATAAAAATATTTAAAAACCTTTTAGCGGGAAAGCTGGACTCCTTATCCTTGGCATTTTCTGATGATATCAACAGTGTCTTCCATACAGCTGTTTTTGCCATCTCATCAGAAATATTTATTACAGATGGGTCATCTCTAGAATAAAATCAGCATGCTCAGAGACACAATCAAACTACTGTTATGTTATAGGTGAGTGCTGCCAAATGAGAAGAAATGTGTCAGTCTGTTTTAAAGTTTTCATTACCTGCTAGAACTGTATGGCAACAAACTTTAAAAAACAGGCATCTGGACTGGATTTTTCTCAAGTCGAAGACGTTTCGCCTTTAATCCAAAAGGC
>JANHZU010005931.1:38074-48607 GCA_032468055.1 Acrochordus granulatus | reverse complement strand
AATAAAATAAAAGGAAAGGGATCTTTTTGATTAAAATAATGGGCTGTTGATCGAAACACAAATAGATCTACAGTACTTGTAAATAGTACTCATTGATGAGAAGAGGCAAGCAGGTTCTGATGCACAGAATGTTAAATTATTCTGCAGTATTACTAAAGTATGGGTTGCTTTTTTGAAAAAAAATGAGAAAACATATACATAGGAAAAGCAAATGTACCTGGGATAAGAAAGGCTTTTTCTGAATAGCTAATGAATCTTGAGAAAATTGTTATTTTTTTAACATGTTTGAGGTGTAAGAAATGCACGTTCACTGAAATGTGTTTTTCATTTTGCATGTTGAGAACTAATCATAGTCTTTTTCTCTATCAGCACTGCAAATGAAAATTTGGGATGTGCAGTGATTATTGCATTCCAGTTTAGCAGTTTGGAAAATAGATTTCTTGAACAGAATCAGAGGCTGTCCAATTCAACATGTATTTGAAATCCAAAGCAAGATTTCAGAAACTTAAGCTTCATGTTAGACTTTACTAGCCCTGGAAATCCAATGATACATATAATATTTTTACTTCTCAACTGAATGGGATGAAATTTGAAGGCAGGGTAAATCCTTCTGAAAGGATGAAATCTTCAGAGATCTATGTATTGTTGATCAAGAGGGTTTTGAATTAGGTTCCTTTAAAATTTTGATCATTTTTTAAAAGGAATATTTTACATTATTTGAAATGGTTAGATTAAATTTCTGGTTTTTCATTTTTTGCCTTTCCTGTTCAGGATCATATCTGCCCAATATCAGACTTACAGACAGAGGGCTGAATTTATTGTTGTGCAAAACTAATCCTTAAGTACTTGAGGAAAATATTCCCTAATTTTATCTAGGATGGGTACTATCTATGAAAATCGATAGTGAAAACTTCAAATATTGTTTAGGTTTCTGGACTAGAAAATTGACCTACCATTATGGCACTTTACATTATGATATTTTTAAGAAAGAGAAGTTATTTTCAAAGAATTACATTTACATCTGCAAGCAGAAGACAATGAAAGACTCAACTACATTCCCATAAAGCAGTGTTACTAGTGGCCTGTCCGCTGGGTTTACCAGGAAAATCTCTGAAACCCTTCTTAAATTAATTGCTGTCATTTCCCTTTCTTCTGTCTTTTGCATTTCATGAGAAAACAAAAATTAAGTAGAAATATTTTTATAGTCAGAGTTTGTTTCTCTGCAAAATCCCAAAACAGTGTATGATACCAGCAAATCTGTGATATCCCAGTGCAATTCTAACAAGTTTTGTGGGGTCTCCTCTTTCCACAGAGCCCTAGAATCTCTTCCAAGTGAACCACTTGTTCTTGAGATTCATGATCTGGCAAAGACCAATGCAGTTATAAATATGTTATGTGTGTGTGTATTCTGAACTGGTAGATGCTAATAGCTCAGGAAATTATCTGTCATTATTGATTTTAAAGATGTGATCTATGGTAAATCAGAATATATCTTATGAAGCTCATGAAAGATTTCAGGTTTCTTGTATGGTATATAGCTCTATTTCTATATCCAGCAGATGCACCCAAACCACCTCCTCCTCCTCCTCCTTCTGACTTTAACTGGGCTCACATGCAAATACCTTTCTATTTATGAAAACTGGGCCTAATTTTTGCATTCAAAATGATAGTCTGAGGTGTGAAAATGACAATAATAATTCATTTCTCTGACTTTGGTCTAAGAGCAATCTCTTCTAGACTGTAGCTAGCTTCAATTTATATAATAGATCTTTTTTCCCTGTGTGCTCAACCATATCTTACCAGATCCATTTGATAATCCTATCATTTGTTCTTGTGCTGAAAACTGGTCTCTCATTTTCCTGACTTACTACATTTTAATTCTGAAAAAAGTGAAAAAGTACATTTGGATGGTCTAATTGGATGTCTAATTAAGACACAGTCTATGCTTTTTACACTTCCTTTGCCATTCAGTTATTCTGAATTTCTAAGTGGTAGATATCTGAATCAGAAAATCTGTAAATGAGTTCTGACACTAACAGATAGCTGCACATTAATGAGAAATAATTGTTTGCATTATAGGCTTAATGTTAATACAAATTACAGAAAACACATTTTCTCTGTAGAAGGTACAGAGAGCAAAATAAAAAAGCCCATGAAGTTATATTAATAGTTTTAGGATTTTTTTCTTGGAATGATAGTTATCAAAAGGGAAATCATAAACTTTACAAAAGACATTATTTGAAAACACATTCTTCAAAGAAGAGTCTAAAACTGAGCAAGAGGAGAAAAGTTGTTGGTTTCAAAAATATTATTTTTTAAAAAAATCCAGAAATATAAATTTATAAAATAAATATAAAACAATTAATAAATGGTCTTATTTGGTTTGCACTCTGCAGACATATGAAAATATATTCACGTATCTTCTAGAAGGGAATTTTCTTTCTGCAATATGTAGACAATGCCACATTATTAGCTATGTCAAGCTGTGAATGTCTTTAGGAAAATGTGAATTTCACATCTCAGTGTTCTTATGCAAAACCTAAACATAAATAAGAAAATTATTGACTGGACAGAACATGGTGAATCAGACTGGCTGCAGATTGGCAAAGAAATGAGAGAAGATTCAATAATCTGCTCTTATTTATTCATATTATATACGAAAGAATTACTGAAAGGGGTTGGTTTAGTGTAGTTTTAAAACTGACAGAAGAAATATCAGTAACCTGTGCTATCCTTATGATACTACTCTGGTAACTGAAAATGCAAAAGATCTGGAAAAAAATTGAGCTAAAATTTAACAAAGAGAAGACCAAACTAAGGACAAGAGGCAAAGCTGCTAGCCTTAGAATTCATGCTGAACATACTGTAGTGGTGGATAGCTTCTGTTTTTCAGGATCAATTATCAACAGAGAAGGAAGCAGCAGTTAAGAATGCTTCATATTTGCTCTTGGTAGTGTAGTGATGAAAACTTCCCATACTATCACATGTGCACCCTTAAAAAGATCAGTCAAATGAGCAATTGTATAATAATATATGGCTGTGAGAGTTGGACTATAAGGAAGGATGAGTGCTGAAGAATTGATGCCTTTGAATTGTGGTGCTGGAGAAGATTCCTGAAAGTCCCTGCAAGGAGATCAAACCAAAGGAAATCAACCCTGACCGTTCACTGGAAGGATGGATACTGAAGCTCAAATACTTTGGCCACATAATGTGAAGAGAGGACTCATTGGAGAAGAATGTGATGCTTGAAAAGATTGAAGGCAAAAGGAGAAGGAAATGGCAGAGGATGAGATGGTTAGATAGCATAGTCAGTGTGATGGGCGTGGGTTTGGGTGGACTCTGGGACGCAATGAAGGACAGGGAGACTTGGCTGCCGCATTCCATGGGATTGCAAAGAGTCAGACACGACTCTGTGGTTAAACAACAACAAAAAATGCCCAGATAATATTTGAGTGCAAGAATTCTTTACTTTCTCATTGACCTCCTCAAACCCCCTTCACTGAAACTCAAGTAAAAAACTTCCAAGTAAATAAAGTCTACTTTCCTGTTTTTCCATCGATGTGGAGCAAATCTCTTAGCTGTGCTTTCAGAATCTTTTAATCTTGTTCTTCTTTCTCTGTTCTTCTGATTAATCCTTCCCTTAGTCTATCCAGTTCTGCTGCCTTTGATCCTCTATGTCTTCAACAGTTTTCTTTTCAAAATTTCTACAGTATTTTTTTCAAGAAGTTTTAAAGTGTAATATTTTCTTTATTTACTTCTTCTCTTTCTCTATACTTGAATATTGTTTTCTTGTCTCTGTTTTCAGACTGTAACACCTCCAGGCATAGACATTTCAAGTTTATTCTTTATAAACTGTCATGCTTGTAGATGTTGCTCTAATTTTTTTTCTACTATAAAAGTGAACTTTTCAATAAAGAATACAAAATTACATGCAAAATGCTTCTCCACAATTTTCATTTCAGTTACCTAGATTTAGTTGTGTGGCAGTAAATACAAGTTCATTCATCAAATGTCAAAGAAAATGATGACAATGACAGGCAAACCCATATTCCCAGAAAAAAAAAGTTTATCTAACTTGGTTATTTCCCAGTCCAGTTACATTTCAGATTAGAACTGATATGATATAGAAACTAATATTTGCCTCTTCCCACAGTGAATTTAACATGAATTGCAGTATCAATTAATACTTTTCTATTTGTATTCCATTTAAAGAAATAAAAAATTCTGCTTTAAAACATCCTTTAAAGCAGCTATAGATACTCTTGCAAAAGTCATTGCTGAATTATGAATTATTTGATTTAATAATTAGTACATATTTCATAGAGGAATGATGATTTAATGTTATTTATTAATAATTATGAACAAGAAGAACACATTGTACATAGAAAGAGTAATCATGTTGACTGTGTTAATTTACTTTAATTAAATGTAAGCCAAATTATTGGGGTGTTTTTGGTCTTCACCTCACTCACATCTTTTTCCTGGACAGTATATTAAAAGGCTTAAACACGGCCCTTGATTTATCTTCAGGGAATGCATAAATCAGCCAAGGCTGAGCTTAACATATGGTATTTTATATTTGGTCTGTCTGTCTATCAATCAATCAATCAATCAATCAATCATCTGGCATCTTTTATACTTGTAAAAGGTAAAAATATGGCCTAAAGGCTAACTGTAGATAACTGAATGTTTACCAGATTTATTTACTTGAAACATTTATATACCTTATTCTATTTTTAAAAAACAGTAGTTTTTAAATATTTGAAAGAGTTCACCCTGAAAATCAATAATTAAAGCAGTAATTTAGAACAGTAATTAATTAAAATATACAGTAAACACTGTATAAAATACACAGAATAATATAAGGAATACTGTAAAAATAATCAACAGTGGTACTAGTTTACAAATCATAGCAGCCTTATTTTTATAAGACCTAGAAGAATAAATTGTCTTTACCTGGCAACAAAGTAAAAAAGATGATGTCTTATATAACTTACATGGGGCAGCCATCAAAAAGACCCACTTCTGGCTAGCCATCCACCACACCTCAGCATGTGAAAGCATCTGAAACTGGGTCTCTCAAGATGATCTTAGCTTCCAGTAGAATCACAGAGAAGTATCTTGAACTGAAACAAGAAACAAATTAGGAATTAGTAAAGAACTGCTCTGCTTTCTATATATCACCCAGTAGGAGAAGGGAAAAACCAGAAGATGAAATTGGGAAAGATGTCTTACAAATCTTCTGCTTACCTGCTATGCTCCTTCCCCAAGATCTTGCTTTCCTCTACCCGTGATTACTCTAACTGGAGCCCCATCATCCCCCTCCATGGTATTCTTACAGAATTCTTCTAGATACAAACAAGAGATAGCAGTACAATAACTTCCAAAGTGGCTTTCTGTAAGGACAACATTTGTGGTAGGTATCCTCTTAGATTTTGTCCTCTTAGGACAACATTTGTGGTAGGTATCCTCTTAGATTAGTTGTCCCAGGCCTGGCTAAATATGTAATCCACTCCTTCCAAGGTTGGAATAAACATGGAAGATGGAACCCTCCTTGCAAAGCTGACAAGCTGGGGATTTTGTATCATTTTTATTTGGCCTAGTCCAGTAACTAGACTGGTGAAGTGTTTAAGGCTCCGCTTTAGACTCAAAGGCATCTGGGTGACAGCAATGGCAAACCACTTCTGAAAATCTTGCCAAGAAAACTGCAGGGAGTTGTCCAGGCAGTCTCCAGGAATCAAGACCAACTCAAAATCAGCAAACCTGCAATAAATCATTCTAGAATATTTCTAGGTCAATATTATATGAAACACTAAAAGCATAATACAGCACCACCCCACCAGTTTCAGTAGAAAAGCCTTGACCTTGTGAAAATATTCACTGGGTTGCATTATGCTTAATGAGGTCTGGGAAACTCCCTACCCGCCTTTGCTTCCCATTACTCCCTTGGCTTTTAAAACATGCTATTTTGTTTCTCCTTTATAGTTGATTAAGTCATCAAAAACATCTGAGGGGACACATCAAATTAAATAAGGATGGTTAAATAGATAGAGAATTGTATTTGTGACTAACTGGTAAGGATGATTCTGCAGGGACAAAACTGCTTGCTACATCTAACGTGTTTTACATGATGTTTTCTAGCATTTCCCTGCTGTTCCCCAAACATAAGACAAGAAGGGATGTTGCCTTCATTTGATAAACTTAAATAGCCAATTCATTAACAAACTTTTGTTCCTATCAATTCTGCACAGAATTTGATACAATTGGGTTCTAAAGCCATTATCATTTTGTACTTCTTAAACAAATCAGGGAAAGAGAAGCTTCTACTACTGTAGTTTTATTTATGAAAATAATTATTTTCATTCATTTTTTCAATGAAAGGTGTTATTCTGATAATTACTGAACTCAAGCTCTATTTAGAAATTACGTAGAATGGTTTGGTCTCAAAATTAAACAAATGAAAATCTCAGACCTGGGTTTACACAGGGAAATGTAACAACATTAAAAAATGCAATACTCTTCTGTGTTTCAGAAATGACAGGCATGCTAGATGTATCAAGAAAGCAATAAAAAAACAGTGGCTTAGAATGGATCTTGCTTGGGGGCTTCTGGTGAAAGCATGATGAGCTATAAGTCTCCTTGGGGAGTGGAGGTGATGACCTCAGCAAAGACTGAGTATAACAGTTCTTCAGAAACTCTCCAAACAAGGAGAGAACAGAGATTGCCCACATATGCCCTGGATAGCTGCTCCTCGCAAGGAGATTTCAGGACTGTGATCTCCCACAGGCTTAAGTGCCACAACTGCAATGGAGTCTTTTAAAGGACACTGTTTGCTAACCTGACTTCTAATTGCTTTTGGACAATGGTTATTCAATCATGCTAAAACAGTTAGAGAACTTTGGAACAACAAGTTTGAAAAGTCACCTGGTGAATCTATCTTTGTTTCTGAACAAAAGAAAAATTAACTATAACTTTAAAAATTTTAAGAATATGAAATGACAAAAAACTCAGTAAGATTTTGAACCGGGAAAGTTATAAATGAATTAAAGATCCAGACAAATCTGGATTATTGAAACATTTACTCTAAGTTTTTAGAAGTAACTATATAAAATAATTTCTTGTGGGACCCAGAATAAATTATCTACCATAAATTTAAAAAAAAAAGATTAAACACCTTATGATTTAAAATGGACACTAGAGGGGACTAAAGATTCTAGGCAAAAAGGAAAAAAGCCCTGCCTTTGGTTTTGATTAGGATTAGGATTTACAAAATGACACTAAACACTATAACTTTTGAAATATTAAAGGAGATCTTCAAAACATGGGGCCACTAACCAGTAGCCATATTATCAGTAATGATATGTGCTTCTATGGATGATGTTTAAAGGATGCTAATGAAGGAATATCAGATGTGAAACAAATCTTGCTTGATGCAGAAATAATGGAATCAGAAATACTGGATTACAAAAAAGTGTGCATTATAAAATAGAGGTATTCAAAGTGGAAATGCAAGTGACAGGCCAAGAGAATGACCCAGATAATGTCTCTTTGCAGAATATACAGAAGCTGGCTAAAATTTAAAAATTAAAGGGGAAATATCAATGATCAATCAAGAGAATGCCTTGGATTATGCCTCTCTCACAAGAGTCTTGTTATAAAGCCTTGAAGAAACCTATGCAACCAGACATAATCCAACGCAGAAATAGCAAAAAAGGTGGTAACCAGGGCTTACAAAGGCTACCCAGAATGCTTTGCTGTAAGCAAAAAATCCTTTGCTCTAAAAGCAAAAGTGTTGGCAACCCCCACCATATCACAGATCTTGTAATCACTTCCCAACTAAAATGTTAACATTTTTAACACTGTGTGATGCCTGGACCTATTTCTAGCACTCCATCAATCACATCAAGATCTATTTCAGGGTAATTTAACAAATATGACTACATTTTCATTCTCTACATTTTAAAGAGTGAGGAATAGGAGTCCAATCATTGATTTCTAATGAGCAATACATTTATTGTTCATTGAAAAGAAATGAGTAATGAATCTCGGTAAGGAAACAAGTTCACTCTTTTCAGGGCAGATATTAAAGTAGAATATTATTATTTATATTTATTTGATTTTTTTATCCCATTTATATTACTTTATAAGTAATTCAAGGCAGCAAACATACCTAATACTCCTTCTTCCTCGATTTCCCATAACAACAACCTTGTGAGATGGGCTGAACCAAAAGAGAATGATTGGCCCAAAATCACCCAGTTGGTTTTCATGAGTAAGGCAGGAGAAAAACTCACCGTTTCCTGGTTTCTAGGCCAGGACTGTAACCATTAGATCATGCTGATTCTCTGGAATAAAATCTGGAATAGAATGTTCTATTTTTTTTTCTTTATGATTACACTCAGCTGGGTTTATGGGTCATCTTTCCCCTATTCGTGGCTCTGTACAGTTCAGAAATGGATATATTTCAGAAGGTTTATTTGGATGATTCTCCCCAAAACATTTCTAGATTTTGGCTTTTTAGAAAAAAGCTGTAAAAAGTAAAGCAGTCTGTTGGATATCCAAAGCCATAGCTCATTAGTACTTTGTAAATAAAATAAATTTAGCTTTGATCAGAGCCCAGATATAGATCTTGCCCAGTTCTTTTGAGCTCTGCAGTTCTGACAAAACAGTGGATCCTTAGAACAGTGATGAATAACCATTTTTTTCAGGCAGTGGTCAACATTTTTCCTGCATGTCAACTTCTATGAGCCTTTAAACTCCATTGGGAAGAAGGCTTAAATGTAAACATGGATAGAGTCACCGTCTTACTTCTTTCACTCAACCTTAGGCCCCCATAAACCAACAGTCATTCTCACATGCACATGGCTTTCTTCTTTGCTCACCCATCTCTTGGGCAGGCATAGAATTAAAGAAGAGTTAAGAAGATTTAAATCTCCCTTCATTGCATGTTTCTTCAACAGTGCTATGAGTGGAGCAGCAAGCAACAATTAAGCAAGAGATTACATGTAATGTCACAGATGTCAACAAATAAATAGCATTTCCTTTAAAAAAATACAAAAAACCCTCATGTTATTGAGGACCTTATGGTATTAGCAGATGTCATGTTTTTAACCCCCACTTCAAAGAACCTTCATAGGGATCACATTAAATGTTTCCTCAGCAACCAGGGTGAAGGACTATTTAATGTCTTGATATCACAAAAATGTTCCATGAATTGTTGAATATCTTTAAATGGGGAGGGGACATGGTGGCTGATCAGTTAAGATGCTGGTCAGCCAGAAGGTCAGTGGCTCAGGTTTGAGACCCAAGTGCCACCATGTAATAGGGTGAGCTCCCATTGTCTGCCTAGCTCCTGCCAACCGAGCAGTTTGAAAGTGTGTAAACATGAAGATAAATAAGTAGCACCTTCGGTGGGAAAGGTAACAGGATTCCATGCATCTTGACATATAATCGTGTCAGCCACATGACCACAAACGTGTCCTCAGACAAATGCTGGCTGTCTCAGCTATGAATTGGAGATAAGCACCATCCTCTAGAGTCAGCCATGATTGGCAGGGGGAACCTTTACCTTTTTTTTATCCTTATGTAGAACCATTGCACCTGAGTTTCTATGTACAATTTTGGATGCCATGTTTAAAAGCAGATACAGCAATGCTAATAAAAGTACCAAAGAGAGCAACTAAAATAATCAGGGGCTAAACCGTTTTTTAATGAGAAAGATGTATAAAATCATACATGGCATGCAGCTGCTGGACAGAGAAAAGATTTTCTCTCAGAATTGTAGGATCCAGATCATCCAATGAAGTTGCTTGGAATTAGATTTAGAACAGAAAGAAAATTTCACATGGCATGTAATTAACCTGAATAGTTTTAAAATGGATAGGGAATGGATCCACCTTAGGGACAGTTGTCTTCAAATTCTACTTGTGGGTGAACAACAGTGGAAAAGTAATACCTCTCTAGGTTCTGCTTATGAGAATCTCAAGAGAATTACATTGGTCACCATAGGAATTCAGATGTGTTTGTCTGTTGTTTATTTATGTAGATGTATAACTCACTCTTATAACATGCAGGGTAGCTTCCAGTGATAACATCACAATTAAAGTTGCATTAGAATTCAAACAGGTTCTTAACATATTAATGTAATAATATTATGGAAAATATATAGCAAAGGTTGTCAAATTGCTGAAAACCGACTTCAGGGTAAATATCCAGAACTTTATACATTTTCCAGAAATTTCCTGTAAGGGAATATGCCTTAGGTCTGTTAAAGGTCTGGGATTGCTGTGGACATGAACTCTTATCAACCTTTCATGCAAGTTGGACTGTTGACAAGGCTCTCTGTGCCCCCTGCAGATCTTATTCTGTAGAATGATCAGTATTGGTAAAGCAGTCTGTTGGATATCCAAAGCCATAGCTAATTAGTACTTTGTAAATAAGCATCACTACCTATATATTCCCCCCAGTGAGGCACCACCTTGCTGTGGTTGGGGGCTTGTGTGCTCTAATGAAGATGAGAGCTCTGCCAGAGGT
>JANHZU010005931.1:0-17426 GCA_032468055.1 Acrochordus granulatus | reverse complement strand
AATGAAGAGGAACTAAAGAGCCTCTTGATGAGGATAAAGAGGGGAGTGCAAAAGCTGGCTTGAAACTCAACATTAAAAAAACAAAGATCATGGCATCAGATCCCATCACATGTTGGCAAATAGAAGGGGAAGAAATGGAAGCAATGGCAAATTTTACTTTCTTGGCTCCAAGATCACTGAAGATGGTGACTGCAGCCATGAAATTAAAAGACTGCAGCCATGAAATTAAAACACCTTGGGAGGAAAGCTATGGCAAACCTAGACAGCATATTAAAAAGCAGAGACATCACCTTGCCAACAAAGGTCCAGATAATCAAACCTATAGTTTTCCCAGTCGTAATGTATGGCTGTGAGAGCTGGACCATAAGAAAGGCTGAGCACCAAAGAATTGATGCCTTTGAATTGTGGTACTGGAGAAGACTCTTGGACTGCAAGGAGACCAAACCAGTCAATTCTAAAGGAAATCAACACTGACTGTTCACTGCAAAGAAAGATACTGAAGCTGAAAATCAAATAATTTGGTCACCTAATGCAAAGAGAGAACTCATTGGAAAAGACCATGATGTTGGGAAAGGTTGAAGGCAAGGCCAGGAGACAGCGGAGGGCAGGGTAGCCTGACTTGCTGTAGTCCATGGGGTTGCAAAGAGTCAGACATGACTTAGTGACTGAACAACAAACTGACTTAGGGAAACAATCAAAAGGCCAGCCAAACAGTATTTAAAAAAAAAAAGACATCAGTGCAAATGTAAAAATTATCCCAGACTCTACAAAGAAGATGTCTCAGTAATTTGGTACAGTTGTGCATTTGGTTTCATGTGATTCAGAAAGAAGCTTCAAAGTAATATAATGCATTTCTCTCATAATGAAATGTGTGAGCTTTAACCACATTTTGTACTAATACATTTAGGGAAATTTAGAAAGCTGTAGCATTAATTTTCTGTGTAACAACCTTATTATAGCCATAATTACCAGTCAGATCAGAGTTGATATCTAGACTGAATGAAAGGGAATATAAAATGAAAGTTATTTTTGCTACACCCTTAACATGAGTCATTATGATTTCCTGTAAATTCACTTTTTGCTCAAGGTGTACCATGAATCTGAATTCCAAGTAAATGTCATAATCCACAGGATATGGAATAAGTGAACAGAAATACACAACTCATGTCTGATTTTTTAATTAAAGCAATTTCTTAAAAAGGTCCCTATTGTCTTTTCAATGATTTTTACATAGAGAGACTGTTTTAGTCTGAATTACATTACTAAATATATTATAGATTGAAGAGATGCTATTAAAACAGAAACAGAAAAAAAGCCAAAAAGGAAAATGCTGAATAATTTTAGTACTACTAATTGTGATATTTGTTTGTGAAATGAATGCTGTGCATTGCCACATCCAGTGTATTAAAGCAAATGTATAAGCAACATTTGCTAAGTCCATTCAACATAAATATATCCAGCCTATTTCATAATGATATCTGAGGAATATCTTGGGATGGTTATCTCATAGCAATGGAGATGTTTGAAAATTACCTTAAGCATCAAACATTAGAAGAACTTGTAAAAGAGAATCCTATGTTTGATTCCCATCATATGTCTCACTAGGAATGCAATATGAGAACCAGGATTTATTTCCAAATCTATTGTTTTCTTTAAATAAATGCAAGTATGTGCACATCCAGGGGCTGATTTGAAAAAACTGATGCAGAGAATAAGATATTTTGTTTTTGTTCCTTCCTTTTGCTGTTTTTTCTGATGTAATTGTCACCATTCAACCTCTTACTTAGTCCAGAGCTGAAAAAAACAGACACCTACACCATATCTATATTTATTTTTTAGTTATAATATACAGAATGGCAGTTGCAGAGAGACAAAGGATTTAGAGTAGGAAGAATATTTAATCACCTTATGAGAATAAATTGATCAAGTAACTAATATCCTACTTGTGATTTATCCCTACTCCAAAGTGAGGTTTGGAATGGAATTTTCTAAGGAAAAAAAGCAACAAATTATGTTTCTCTGTTAATGCTTAACATCAAAAGTCACTGATTAAAACAAATTCCATCAAAGGAATCCTTGAGTCAGATGGATTATGACAGTATTTATAGTCTATTTTTGAAAAACTGGATCAAGCCCTTTCATAAAACTATTGCTAAAAGAGGTAGATGAACAAGGATATTATTCAGTCTGGATTTTACTTCTAATAAAATGAAAACTGGAATTACATTTATGTAAAGACTGCCAAACTCCAATAAAAATTGAGAATGGATTTGTTGCCAAACCTTGTTAATACCATAGCAAGCGAGGTAACATGTGCTGCTGACAATCTTCTTATTCAAATGTAGATAAGAAAGAGGCCCAGGTTTAAAAATCTGTAAGTGCTTTGGAAGCAAATCCTAAATCCCTAGAAAAAGACAACATCCCAAGTTTAAGTTATGACAAACAGCATGAGAACCAGTTTGATGTAGTGGTTACATCATTAGGCTAGAAACCAAGAGATGTGAGTTTTAGTCCCACCTTAGCCACAAAGCCAGCTGGGTGGCCTTGGGACAGTCACTTTCTCTCAGCCCTAGGAAGCAGCAACAGCAAAACACCTCTAAAATCTTGCCAAGAAAATTGCAGGGGCTTGTCCAGGTAGTTTCCAACAATGACTTGAATGCACTAAAAAAAACAATAACCCAACCCATCACAACAGATAAAGGGAGGAAGCATCCATGCTTTTTCGATCTTGATTTCCACCGATTGTCAAGGCCAAAAATATCACTGGAATCAATGCATGAAGTTCATCCAGAATCAGGCAACGATGTGGAATAAATACAACCCAGGTATATACAATGAAACCTTGGATTGCGAGTAATGTGGTTAATGAGTGTTTTGCAAGATAAGCAAACATTTTTAATAAAATTTAACTTGGCTAATGAGTGAAAACTTTCAAGACGAGCATTGCGCGGTGAGCTTGCACAGGAAATCTCACAACTGAGCCGATGGTCTCACTGCGTAAAAAACATAAATTAAGTGAAACCAGTACTGTTAGTGAAAGTTGTTCAAGAGAACTCCTGAGATTTAAGTTCCAGATTCTCCTTCCAAGCAATAACCCTCCTTCTTCTCTCCTCCCTCTCATCTCCCTCATGTCAGCCAAGACTCTTCTCAAAGTGTTCCAAGATTGACCCTCCATCTTCCCTGCCACACACACACATACACACAGAGCCCTCCTAACAGGGCACCATCCAGCCCGTCCCACTCCTGCCCATCTTTTCTCCCCCTCTCATAGCATGTAGGCAGCTTATGATAAGAAACATTTCCAAACCACCCAGGAAAGACATTACAAAGAGAAAAGGAAAAAGGTTGTTTTGCCCCCAAGCAGCAGCAGTGGATCCACCCAATCCAACAGGGGCTGCCAAGACAGCAGCCAGCCGAGCAGCAGCTGTTTGCCAGAATCTGCCTCAGAGCAGATCCATTGTAGCTGCTCAGGAAGGAGTGAGGCAATAAGATTAGCACTAAAGGCAACACACCCCTCCCAGGAAAGGCTAAATGAACTTCCTAAGAACTACAGTATACAGAAACAAGAGAGAACAAAACTTCAAGGCTAGGTGGGAATCCTTTTACATATACCAAGGAACCATCAAGAACCATCACCCAAATTAAACCACAGTCGTTATTCTCTGCCTGGCTTGAATTGGACCCTTGGGGAACCCTGCCTCAAAATCTTCTAGCAAAAGTTAAAGTGCTGGTTTTATTTTTATTTTATATTGTGTATTAATCATTGTTACTTGTTACAGATATTAGGGACAATCATTTCTACATAAAATACCATTGAAAATGATTTTTATATGAATATTTTTGTGGAACGGATCATCCAATTTTACATTGTTTCCTTTGGGAACATTTGCTTTGGTATACGAGCATTTTGGATTAAGAGCACTCTTCCAGAATGATTTATGCTTGCAATCCAAGGTTCCACTGTATCATATTATCAAAGCCCTGGGCTGGAGACACCAGAAGAGACATATCCTTACAGTCAAGTTAATTTTTCATAAAGATTTGTTCTCTATTTATTTTGAAGTTGCTTAAACCTTCTTGATAAGATTGCATTTATCCATAATCCGTTTGCACCTCAGTATGCAAATATTCTTCATATATTAGGGAACAAAATGCCTACTCCGAACTAGGTATGTTAGCAGTAATTCTGGAAGCCACTGTAAGAGGGTTCCATAATCTTTTATAGAGCACTTTCAGAGCTCCCATTTCCATTTTTAGTCTCCTAAGAATGACTATCATTAATTGCTTCAATCTTAGATTAAGTAGTAATTGACTTGCACAATTGTAAGACAATAAGGACAATAGGAGAGTTGTGACTGACTTTTGAGAACATAAGATAAGCTTCAGAATACAGTAGGCTTCTGAGGGCCACACATGGCTTCCAGATCGATCAACCAGTTTTTGAAGAAACAATCTTGGAAATCCTAATGGCTTCAAGACTAGCATCTTAAAAGTAACATTTATTCAAAGGATTGCTGTGCACAAACTAAACAGTATTTGGAATTGTTTTTCTGACTGCCATAACTACTACAGTATTGCTCTTGAAGGAACAACTAGAGCTCTATTAGTGTTCTGACCTCTTGCCCAGCTAACAAAAAATATTTACCTGTTCTCTTCGATAGACTACTATCTTTTAAAAATTAAAAAAAAAATTATCTGCATCTCTGACAGAAAATAAAGCAGTGGGTTTACAGTTAAAATTATGAAAGTCCATGAATATAACAAAGGAGGCAATTTATTTGATTAATAATTTTGATTTAAACATTTATGTTTCATCTAAAATGGATAGATATGACCAATTAAAACAGGATAAATTCATTTGGTTGATGGTACTGTAGACCATACTCCCTTTCTCTCTCTCTCTTTCTCTTTGTATAGAGACAGTGCTGATTTAGTCTAGTGGTTAAGGTAACAGACTAGCAGCAGGGAAGTCTTAAATTCTAATCCTGCTTTTGCCATGAAAGCCAGCTGGGTGACCTTGGGCCAGGCACTGTCTCTCAGCCCAACACAAGGTTGCTGTTGTGAGGAAAATACAAGGAGGAAGGTGTGTTAAATATGTTTGTTGTCTTGAGTTGCTTATAAAATAATAAAGGCATGATACAAATAAATTCAACACTCCTGAATAATATTTTTATACCAGTTTTCTTCTGTTATGTTTATTATTGTATAGTATTATTACATTTTATTACATCACTGCTTTATCATCTGTCAACATGTTCAGTTGAGATATTTTGCCATGTAATTTTATGGAAGGGTTAAAAGTAACTCCACTAGCTCTATGAGTCATTACTATTTCACTGAAGATGACATTAGCAGTAATAGCTATTCTTGTTCTTCATTCTCTAGGTATTTCTCAGAACGAGGATCCATTCTGGCTTTTTTCTAAAGGCTTTTCCTGCCATATATTTATTGCTGAGTTTACTCCCCCCTTATCACCCCAACCAGATAAAACTCTTGAAATGCCTCGTTCAGATTTGTCAATAAAGAACCCCAAAGATTAATTCCACAGTCCTTAACTCTGGTCTAGAACTTGAAAATTTTGGGACAAAGCTGGAATGTATTCAGCAGTTCCTGGGTTTAAAAGATTTTCTGAGTATCTTAGAATCATTTGACACAGTACAGCTACTTTGTATGGATGCATGTCCTGGAATGATCTTCAGTTTTGATCTAGGAAGCATTTCATACTTCAGAGAAACCTGTGGATTTTGAGGCTAATTGTAATGACTATCCATAAATTCTAGAGGAGGAACATAAAAAGCACACTTAAATAAATGTTGTTTTAGAAATTCAGAAGATATTATATGCAAATTGTAACAACACTATCTTCAAAGAAAAGTTTCAATTTATTTTATTCAAATCTGTGTACTGTGAAGCTCAGCTTATTACACTTTTATCTAAACCAGCAATCAGCATGAATCCTTTCTTTATCTGTGTAGGATTGTCCAAACAAAAAGTTTTCTGAATGGAAATCCAGTCATTAATGTCATTATTATGGTTATTGCTGAGCCAGAGTATATACAGAATTAATCCATGAGTTCTCCCATCTCCCATGTCTGATTGTGACTGATTCATCTGTGTCCTTGAAAGCGATAAATAATATGTATTGACTCTCATAGCAGTAGACCTGAGCCCGTAGGTGCAAAGTAGAAAGTCTCAAGACTCCTGACACTAATTTACAAGAATTCTAAGCTAAAGAGAGTCCAACAAACATAATTTATTGGGCATATGCAGAGAATATAATGAACAAATCCATAAATAAGACTTAAACACACGCTGTATTAAAATAAAAAAGAAATCTTATACAATATTTCTAGTTTGGCTAGTTATTTATTTCCTGGGGCAAGGTGATGTCTGCAAATCAAGTTGCTTTCATAGATTTTCATCCTTGCTTTTTGGATCTGCTTCTTATCAGAAGCTGGGATTCTGCCACTCTTCCCAACCAGGTTGGATATTATCAGTGTGTCGTTCAATCTCCCATTGGTTCAATATATTCCATTTTTTATCTTTTTCTGAGATTTCTGCTTGCAAGAATTTATGATGCCTTCAGGTATCACCAACTAATAACCTACTTATTCTTTGTGGAGAATATTGGATTAACATCAGGCAGAGTTTCTCAACTTTGACAACTTTTAAGATGTATGGACTTCACCTCCCAGAATTCCCTAGCTAGAGTGCTGGCTGGGGAATTCTGGGAGTTAAAGTCCACAAATCTTAAAATTGTCAAGGTTGAGAAAAATGACACGAGCGGTAACACCTTTCTTTTCCCTGAGTAAAAGATTCCATTCATCATTTCCTTTTAATCTATTTTCACAGAATTTTGCAAACAGCCAAAAACTTACATGCATTTTCATATCTGTATCTATGAACTACCCTTTTTTGTTTATATTTTTCCTAACAGGCTCATCCTTATAATCAATTCTGCAAAGATTTTTCTTCTTCCTTTCTTTTTCTTTATTCACAGATGATACAATGATCATTGGCCTCATTTGAGGTAGTAATGAGTCTGCATACAGATGGGAGATTGAACAGCTGGCCCTGTGGTGCAGTCCAAACAATTTGGAGCTGAATATACTCAAAACTGCAGAGTGGATTTTAGGAATCCCCTATTTCACCCCCTCTTACCATATTCAACAGCATGTAGAGTTCTTCATTTTTGGGCTTTATAACCTCCCAAGATTTGAAATGGACACCTAACATTAGTACCATCATTAAGAAGGCACAGCAGAGGATGGCTTCCTGTACCAGCTCAGGAAGTTCAACCTGCCTCAGGAGCTGCTGATATAGTCCTACAGAGGAATTACTGGGTCTGTCCATTGTACAACATCTGTTTTACTGTCTGATTCGGTGCAGCAACCATGAAGGACAGGTACAGACTCCAATGAACAGTCAGGACTGCATAAAGAATAATTGCAGCTAGCCTGCTCTCTATGGAGAACCTTTATACTGTGCAGGCCAAGAGAAGGGCAGAGAAGGAGTCTGTTGACCCCTCACACCCTGGACATAAGTTGTTTGAACTTCTTCCCTCTGGATGGCACTATAGGGTATTGCACATCAAAACAATCACACACTGGGATAGTTTTTCCCTCATGACATAATTCAGCTGAACACTAAACTCATGCTATATCTAAATATAGATATAAATATTCTAAATTAACCCAAAAGAACCCTCTAAGGTGTATGCATACTTATCAATAGATTGTGATTCTAATTCTACACCTTTTCTACTGGCTGCGCATTTTGATGCACATTTTTCTGTTTGAATTCATAAAATTTGGAGGAGGTTGTTTATGTTATTATTTTATTTACAAGTATCTTGCAAGTGTACTAAGAACTTCGGTACCTGAGTCAAACGCCTTGTGTGCCTAATCATGCTTGGCCAATAAAATATCTGAATTATTATCTTTTCCCAATAGATGCATTTTTCTATTCATTTTCCCTTAACTTATGCATCTGTGTGCACATTCTTAAAATAGAGAATTGCATCATACCTTTCTGAAAAGGACAGATTCTGTTATGCAAACACATGCATTAAATTCAGGTACTCTATCCATTTCAGCCTTCCTCCATCCTAGAGCCTGGAAAACTGGGCCCCAAACTTCAATTACTGTTATTTACAAGAAGACTTTAGATTACCTTTCTCTGGTCTAACTTGACCTGCAAACTTATTATGACACTAAAATGGGAATGAAAAAGCATGTACATTTAAAAAAAGAATGCAAGTTGCAGTGGTTTCTGCCCCACTCTTCTTTGCATGAAACATATTTCTTCTTCTGTTTTCTAAACTAATTATTGTTGATACTGCATAGGATGCCACGATAATAGCATTTTTATTTATAATAGCAGTTTTGGCTGAATATACATAACTGAATTAACAATGATTTAGCCCCCATTCCTCACACTGCTAATCCAAAATAAAATACTTTTATATATTTTGAACGGGAAACTAACTTATCAGAGAATAAGGCCAGTGAGGCTATTGGTTATATCACACTATTACTTTTTACCACCCTTGGTTCTTAGCACAAAGCTTAGCAGCATCTGTGGTCCATTTTCAATAATGAACAGCAAAAGTAAAAAGGTAAAGTTTCCCCCTGCCAGTTGTGTCCAACCCTAGGGGAGCAGTGCTCATCTTGGATTCACAGCCAAGGGAGTCAGCATTTGTCCAAAGACACTTCTGTGGTTATGTGGCCAGCATAACTATATGCCAAGACACACAGAATGCTGTTACCTTCCCACTAATTTAGGTGGTACCTATTTATCTGCTTGCATTTTTACATACTTTCGAACTGCTAGTTTGCCAGGAGCTGGAGCAAGTAATGGGAGCTTACATTACATGGCGGTGCTTGGGTCTCAAACTGCTGAGCTGCTGACCTTCTGGCCAACAAGTCCAGTATTTTAACCACTTGACCACCACACCACACCGTAAAAGGTAAAGGTTTCTCCTTTCAGTCATGGCTGACTCTAAGGGGCAATGCTCATCTCTGTTTCATAGTTTTTGTTAGCCGCTGAGAGTCTCCGGATTTTGGTGGCATATAAATTAAATAAATAAATTGCTGAGGAACCAGCATTGTCCATAATCATGTGGCCGACATGACTATATGTCGAGGTGCACAGAACACTGTTACCTTTCCCACTGAAAGTGATACCTATTTATCAACTTGTATTTTTACATGGTTTCGAGCTGCTAGGTTGGCAGAACTGGGGTGAATAATGAGAGCTCACCCCATTACATGGCACCTGTGTCTTAAACTTGGGCTGCCAAGCTTCTGGCTGACAAGTAAAGAGTAGCAGTGCCCAAAGATACTAAAGGAGTAAACTTTAACAGCTTTACACATTGAATGTAAAACTTGAATTATTGTGACTCCAGCATTCCAGTTAAAGTTTGATGAACCTTGGTTCTGAGCTTATATTGGAAAACTTGTAAATGAAATAAGCACTGTGTGTGTGTATGCACTTACATACATGCATATCCATATATCAGTTTGAAAAAATTGCTACACATTTGCAACTTAAAAGCACTCTGACTTGGCAATATTTTTTTTCCTTTCTAAAATATGGTTGCTAATTATGATGCCCATATACATTTAGGAAATATAGGACAAGCAAAATGTGTTTTGTTAATGTATAAGACATGGCAGCTCACAATCTCAAAGCTTTTGTGATTCTTGAGCTCTCTTTTTTCTGTTTTGTATACTCCTCTGTCCAAACTAAGGTCCATATAGTCAAAGCTATGGTTTTCCCAGTAATAATGTATGGCTGTGAGAGTTGGACCACTGAAGAATTGGTGCTTTTGAATTGTGGTGCTGGAGAAGACTACTGAGAGTCCCTTGGATGGCAAGGACATCAAACCAGTCAATCCTATAGGAAATCAAGCCTGATTGCTCATTGGAAGGACAGATACTGAAGCTGAAACTCAAATACTTTACTCACCTAATGCAAAGAGAGGATTTGTTGGAAAAGTCTGTGATGCTGGGAAAGATTGAAGGCAAAAGGAGAAGAGGATAGCAGAGGATGAGATGATTAGATAGCATAGTGTGATGGGCATGGGTTTGGGAGGACTCCAGGACAGGAGAGGCTTGGAGTGCTGCAGTCCATGGGGTCGTGAAGAGTTGGACATGCCTGCATGACTGAACAAAATGTCCTAACTCCTAAAAGTTAATCATTGGAACCCCCCCTTCCCACATCACAATAGCCATCTTATCCATATATATATGATACTGCCTCATGAATTTTGCATCCTTCTCTTTCCTCTAACATCTGCCATCCTATCTCAAAATGTCTTAGTGTCCCAGGAGGTTGCTATTCTGGCTCTAAGCCTATGGTTGGGCTCACAGTTAGCTCTTTTGTAGTGCATAATGGCAAGCTAAATTGTCAACAATGATCAGAAGCTGGGAATAAGGATGGAAAAACAGGCAGGATTCAAATACAAATTATTATCATACAAATACAAAATAAAATCTCTCTCAAGGGAAACTTGCCTCCTGATGACTTCATGAACTTGTCTGTGCAGTTGTCTTAGAACAATACAAAAATAGTTTACTGTTGCTCTCTTGCAGGCAAATTTTCCAATTTACAAGTCTTGCCTATAGTCCTGGAATTTTCTGATAGATTCCCTTTGAAGTATTAATGGGTAACCCTACTTAATTTTTTGAGCTCAGTTGTCTAATGTTACCTGCTGTTGTAAGAATAAATATAAAATGCTCTTGAGTTCAGCTTCACTCCTGGAGACTACATAGGCAAATCTACATACTTGGCAATAATATGGAGTGATTTTCCATTGTCTTTTATTAAAAACTTACAATTCTAGCCCATATCAATAACTTTTGTTGACAATTTCTTATCCAAATTCAAATAAAGTCCATCCTTAATATTTTTTGAGATAAGCTAAAGTCTGTTAGCCAGGAATTAAAACTGAAAACTAACACCAGGCAAGATAGAAATGCATGCTTATAAAAAAGAGAGATCTTTCTATATTCTTTCTTTCTTTCTTTCTTTCTTTCTTTCTTTCTTTCTTTCTTTCTTTCTTTCTTTCTCTTTCTTTATTTTTCAAAATTTTAAACTGGATTCTGGGCAGTGTACAATAAAATGATAAACTCTAAAAACAATACAAAAGTTAAAATTCAAAATTTAAAAATTTGGATTTAAAAGAGAAAAGGATAAAAATGAAAATTACCAAAAAAATTAAAAAGTTGAAGGAAAGGGGCTCTCAGGGCACCAGCCAGCCTCACAGCTGCTTCTCTGCTGGGCTCCCCATGAGAGGCTGCAAAATCAAGTCTTAACCCCCTTTTGGAAGTCCAAGAGAGTGGGGGCCTGCCTCACCTCTGGAAAAAGTATTCCATAGGACAGGGGCAATGGCAGAGAAGGTTGTCCTCCTGGACCTACCAGTCAAATTTTTTTAATTGGCAGGGTCTTCAACATGCCTCCCCTATCTGACTGTGTGGGACAGGTGATGTAATAGGACAGAGACAGTTCCATAGATAACTTGCCCCCCCTACCACGTAGACCTTTATAAGTCATCATCAAAACCTTGAATTGGACCTGGAAACAAATGGGTACCCAGTGGAGCTCGTGGAGCAAATGTGTTACCTGTACTACACGTCAAGTGCCCAGAATTGTTCGCACAGCCTCATTCTGTGCCAGTTGAAGATTCTGGATACTTTTCCAGGGTGGCTTCATGTAGATCACATTGCAATAATCCATGCAGAAGATGATCAGGGTGTGAGTGACCAAATGGAGAGCCTCCCTATCCAGGAAAGGGTGCACAATATGAAGTCGAGCAAAGGATGTCCTAGCCACAGCTGCCATGGCTGCCAATCAAGCAGGAGCCATGATTCCAGGAAGAGCTCCAAGTTATGCATTGGGTCTGTCTGGGGTAGTACAACTCATGCAAGACTAAAGATGATAAACTCTTAGATGTAGAGGGGCCCACCCACAGCGACTTCATCCTACCAGAGTTCAGTTGAAATCTTTTGATCCCCATCCAAGCCCCCACAGCTTCCAGGCATTGCAAAAGAACACCTACAGTACCACTCATTTCACTCAGGATAGAGATGTAAAACTGGGTATCAGCAGCATACTGGTAATAGCTGATTCCATGGTGATGAATTTGCTCACCCAGCAGTTTCATGTACAGGTTAAAAAGGAGAGGAGAGAGCACTGAGTTCTGTGGCACCCTGCAAAGCAGGGGCCATGAGGGGATTTCTTCTTCTTTTCTGCCTTTATTATTTTTACAAATAACTGAAGGCAGCACACATATCCAACATACCTTCCTTCTCCTATTTTCTCCACAACAACAATGCTTTGAGGTGTGTTGAGCTGAGAGAGTGAATGATCGAAAGTCACCTACCTAGATTTCATTGCTTGGAAAGACCCAGAGGTTTGCAGCTGAGATGGTTGTCTCTCATCAACAGCCACCATATTGGTTGCAGCTTAAGAACTTGGCCATTACCCTCTTCAGTACTAGCTTTTTCACTGCTGGGCAATGCTTCTCCTTGGAAATAGAATTATCCAACCAATTATTGCTTAAATAGATGGGGACATGGCTCCAAGGGTATTAGAATATTTAAATGAATATTTAAATACTCCAGAAATGGGGGATGGAGGGAGGCAAGAGCTGATGCTTTTATTTAGTTAATAATCATCCCTAGGAGGAACAACTATATCATCTGGAACTCTGGCTTGAAATAAAGGCTGAGATGAGATAAAAGTATATAAAATTATGCATGATAATGGAAATGTGATTAAAAGGAAAATATAGGTTAGAAATCAGGATTTCCCCATGAACACTAACTTCAGAGATATTCAGAATGGCTTAAAGGCACAACTGCTTTACAGACCACTGAGTTGAACTATGGAATTTACTGCCATTGGACGTAAGGATTGACCACTGGAAATGCTGAAGGAGAAATGGCCATCAGAGATTAGGGGTCTCTGTAGAGGAGGTAAAAAAAAGTCAAAGTGGCAGTCATGACAATATGATCAAAGTCCAAATATGATCAAAGTTGCAATATCAACACAAATACAAAAGGATGGTGCTTCAGTTGCATTGCTACAACTACCATCTTGATTTAACCTGCCCATGAACAATGTTGCACAGGCTATTAATTTTAATGGAGCTTTATTGCATCCTAGATTTTAGGCAACATATCAGTTATGGAGGAACATACTGGAAAATAAACTCCCTGAACTTCTGGTTCCCCCTGTGTGACACAAAATGCTGAACTAACAGTCCGTGGGCCTAACCCCAGCATTATTCATATGTTCTTATGTATATACTCTTCTTAGGATTTTTCTGCAAGTGCAGGTTTTTCTTTCTTTCAGATCACCCCAGTGTTGATTCATTGATTGCAATAAGAATTGTCCAGTTGGCTTATCGTCCAAGCCTGACATCATAGGCTGAAAGAGAGAGTGACTGTCCCAAAGTCACCCGGCTGACTTTCATGCCTAAGGTGAGACTAGGACTCAGGCTCCTGGTTTCTAGCCTGCTGCCTTAACCACTAGACCAAACTGGCTCTTTTTCGTATGTTCTTATATGTGCTGCAGAATATAAAAAATAATATTTTGTGTTCAACCTGCCTTCCTTTTTTGCTCCAGACTCAAAAGGAATTATTTTACATAAACTCCAAACCAGAATCCACTTAAGATGTTTTGCTGCCTAAGGCAAAGCTACAAAGCACCTCTCTCCTTCCCACTTCTAGCCAAGTCAAGGTGTTAGTAGCAAAAGCCAAGTTAGCTTTGGCACACAATGTGAAAAATCCCACAAGCAACCCTTTTCCTTTTTGGCAGTAATAACACAATTATAACAAATTAAATAACTGCACATTAATGTCCTCTAAAATCTGCCTGGGGCATTGGCTTCACACTGCTTAATGGTGGAATTGGCCCCATTCCAAACAGTGATGAGCCCCAACACAAATCAAATCTTTCCCTTTTCTGAGAAAGGAAGATTTATGAGGAGCGCTTGCTGTAATTCATGTGGACTGATGCAGGGTTTAGAAGCACCTCTTCTTGTCTGCACTTAGACATTATTTGCAAGTACATCTGCTTCTGTCCTGGGAACTCTGGGAACCTGAGAGTATAGGAACAGTAGTATTTTAATAAAATATATCATGTTTTAAAATATGCAAGATGTCAGTTTTCTCAGTTCTGCAAAATAGGTAGCCCAATCTATCTAATGCAATAGGAAAAATGTTTCTAAAACTGAGAATATAGGTGGTAGAGATTAATCACAGGTCTGAATATTTCTTCCTGATCCTCCCAACAGATTATCAAAGATGAAAGATCTCCCATTAATATTTGCAGGAAGGTAGATTGTATCTGAAGGGGATTATAAGAACCCTCCCAGGCAGCCCTCCTCTGAAGTTAGTCCATGCTTTACTATCACCAGAAAAACCTGGTCTTTCATTTCCAAATACATATATTCTTAAATTTAAATATTTTAGTGTTCTTTTAAGCTATTTCTCATGTTCCTCAGAAATAAATCAGCATCCTTGTGTTTGAAGATATGTATGTGAAAGGGTAATGGAAACATAATAGTTCAGCTACCCAGGAAAATTCTTCAGGAAAGAACATTACTGATCTTGTCGCTGAATGACAGGTTCACATGATTTCCTCACATCTTAAAAACAGCTGTTCTTCTGGAATGCCTATATAGCCATTGAACCACAATCTGGAGGGGAAGCCTGAGAAATGGCATCGTTTTGAGCCAGAAATAGCCTCAGGTTCTGGAAGCAACTGCTCAGATTCTAGGACCAGCTGAGTTGATAATGTATATGTTTCTAATTACAAAATGGAAGGAAAATCAAAGAACGTGTACTTCCCTTAAGCTGCATAGTTTGTGAGCAACTCAGTAACTCTCAGTAAAGAGAGTTAACTCTCAGTAAAGAGAGTTGCAAGGATTACTATTACAATATAGCTGCAGAATATCTGCCATACCATTTATACATTTTGTACAAAGGTGCAAATTACTAAAAGAAGAAATTATAAATTTGTATAAAGGTATAAATTACTGAATATTTCAGAAGCATTAATTCTCTTGTATTTTCTATAAGTCATCTACATACTTTTTAATAACATAAGCCAATGTAGCGAGGCCTCACAATATATCTTATGTTTTATTAGTTTATCTAAATCAGGAAGTATGAATTTCAGATAATTCGAGCAGGCATCCATGTCTAGATATGAAAGCATTTTGTGACATTTTTCCAGGTTTTTATACAAAATTTAAATTTATCTTAAAATTGTATGTATGATGACAACTAGATGATGTCTATAATTTTCTTGTCATTCAACATCATCCAGTTCTGAGTTGGCTTCAGAAATTTCTAAAACAGCATATAATTATTCCTGTGGGTGGCAAGTACTTCTCCATGATAGCATATTTCCGGAGAACATTATTATGGAACCCCAGGTAGGCCACCTCAGTACATCTACCCTACAGAAATTACACTGTGACTATACTAATCGATCTCTGTTTTTAATTTCAACAAATTCAGCCTGAGATAATCTCACAGATTTCCTCTCATTTATATGGTTGTAGAAATTTCACATTGAAATTGGCATGCTTTTTAATGATTTTTTTCCTAAGGTCAGCACTTCCACACATAATTTTCCTGGTTAACATTAGAATTTTTAGAAATGGGGAAATATTTGAGAAATCAGTCAATAATAGTACATGCATGGATGAAGTATAACCCATCAAGATTCTGGGAAGATGATTAGGTTGACATTGTTACCTTCCCACCAGTTTAGGTGGTACCTATTTATCTATTTGCATGCTTTCTAACTGGTAGGTTGGCAGGAGCTGGGGCAAGTGACAGGAGCTCACCCCATTATGTGGTGGTGCTTGGATCTCAAACTGCCAAGCTGCTGACCTTCTAGCCAACAAGCCCGGCATCTGAACCACTTGGCCACTATGCCCCAATTGCCTGTGCATTCTCTAAATCAACTCTTCCCCTTTGAGTCCAGATCTTTGCACAGTCCTGATAAATCTGTATGGATACAAAGAGGTTGTGTTTTTCCAAAGCAACAATACTGTTATGCAAAGTGCTTTACAACTCTTATCGCACATACCCATCTTCAAGATCATCCTGTGCTGTTAATCATTGCCATTTCCATTCTTACAATGCAAGAGCAAATAGATTTTGAGTTATCTCAACATGCCAGGAAAAAACAGCAGGGTGGAATTCAATTTACAATCAAGCCAAGGCTTCTGTATCGGGTTTTCATTTCATTAGCCCAGTAATCTGTAGACTTGTAACTCAACAATAATTTCAGGTCAGTCCCCAATGTAGACTTTAACCAGCCTAGACTGAAAGGACAAAGAGGTCTGTAAAAACCTCACTAAAAGAAACTGTTCCTTTTTATGCATTCATTTACAGTGAAATGTTACTTTTCTCAATATTTGTTCACAATGGGTCAATTGCTCACAAAAATAATTGTAATCTTCATCCAATAAGTGAATGAAGAGATTGGGAATGCATAGCTTGAGAAGAGAAGCTAGAAAGGGGAATGTACTCAAAACAATGATGCTTAAATGAAGGCCAAATTCTCTGTCATTCACCATACAGTATATGAATAAATGTTAACAATACAATGAAATACCAACAGCTACAAAGCGCAGTAGTAGTTATACATTTTTAAAAATAACATCTTTTATAGTGATTAAATAAAACTAAATGTAACAGGAGATAAGAAGTACTAAAGATCCATATGAAAGCCATTTGTATCAATATGGAATCAATTTGGTCCTTCAACTTATTAATAAATTTAAACTATACAGAAATATAATGTTCAATCTTATTTTTAAAATACAAAGTCTTCTCAAAAAGATACTTATATCCTGAATCTACTCCATAATGTCAGGAGAGTAAGTTTCTTTCCATTACATAAGAATGTTGTCTTTGCCAAACACCAGGCTTAGTAGAACAATACTTCTTTATAAAATGACAAATTCTATATTTTAGGAATATAATTTAACATCATATTTACAATTTTTAACTCTTCTTTTCAAAATCTGAAAAGAAGAATTATAATTTGAAACCAAAACAGCAATGGCTGGAGAAAACTAAATCTTGTAAATCTTCAAGTTTCTTACTATAACAGCACATACACCACAAAAAAATGATGTTCAATCTTTGTACTCTTGGACCTTTTTTGTTTTGTTTTTTTCATTCAGTGCTGATGATGTCACCCAGTTTGATAATGAAATATCTGCAGGAAAACAGCCAAGCGCAGAGAGCACCAAGGACCTCACAGTTCAACTCTGAGCTACAAATATTCTCATCTGTTGAATGTTTAACCTTTGTCAAACATCTTTTGAGGGGTCCAATGGATATGAATTAATATTTTCTGATGAAAACTTAATTTTTAAATATAAGAAGTAATAG